>PVLD010004010.1:0-132379 GCA_004027595.1 Dinomys branickii
TCTCTCCTCTTCCGGCGGCTTTTGGGGCCCTCCGCGCGGCTCGCCCGACACGCGCGAAACGTGGGACCGCCGGGCGTCTCCGCCGCTAGCAAGCCGATCTCTGTCGGGAGTCGCCGGGGGGTTGCACCGTCTCGGGGGGGCGGGAGGGCCCGAGGCGGCCGCGCTCCCACTGCGCCTGGACCGATCCCCGCTTCTTCCCTGCGGGGATCGTTCCCGGCTCCCAGCGTCTGGGACTTTCCCACGTCTCGCCCCGGCAGCCTGGTCCGCCCTACCACATCTCCCCCGGCATCTCAGAGAAATACGCCCAGTTTAAACTTCCCAGCCGAGGTTCCGGCATTCACGCTCACCAAGTCTGTCTCGAACTGGTGGTGTTTATTGAGGAGGTTCGCCATCTTCCCCGGATCCTCCTTGAGAAGTATTTGTGTTAAATCTTCTCTAAATTTCTTGTAGAATTCAGCAGTCAATCTATCCGGAGCTTGAACTTTCTTGTTTGGTAAGTTTTTACTTACATTTTCACTCTCACTGACTGATATCGGGTTATTCAGAATACTTGTATCTTCTTGATGTAGCTTTGATAATTCATATATATTTACAAATCTGTCCCCTGCTTCTGTGTTTCCCGTCCTACAAGAGTAAAGATTTTCAAAGTAGATATTTATGATCTTCTGAATTTCTACAGGATCTGTAGTGATTTTCATACTTTTCATTTCTCAGTGCATGAGTTTGAGTCTTTTCTTTCCTTTTTTGTTAAGATTGGGTAAGGGTTTACCAATTTTATTTATTCTTTCAAAGAACCAGCTCTTCAATTCATTGATTATTTGTATTATTTTCTTAGTCTCTGTGTTAATTTCTCTTCTGATCTCTATAATTTCCTCCCTTGTATGGACTTTGGGCTTGTCTTGCTCTTCACTTTCTAGAAGCTTAAGGTGTAACATTAAGTTGTTTATTTCTGTTTATTCTGTTTTCCTGATGTGAGACCTCATCCCTATAAATTTCCCTCTTAGGATTGCTTGTGTCCTATAAGTTCCAAAATGTTGTATCTGCTTTCTTGTTTGGTTGTAGATAGTTTAATTTCTTCTTTAGTTTCATCTGTGACCAATTAGTTGCTTAGGGGAGTGTTATTCAATTTCCACATGTTTATGGAGTTTCTGGGGTTTCTTTTACCATTAATTTCCAATTGCATTGCACTATGGTCAGATAACATGCATAGGATAATTTCAATTTCTTTGATTTACTTAAGTGTGTTCTGTGGGCTAACATATGGTCTATTTTAGAGATTATCTTATATACAGCTGAGAAAAATGGGTATTCTGATGATGTTGGGTGGAACACTCTGAAAACATCTACTAAGACCATTTGTTCACAGATTTGGTTAAGTCCTGATATTTCTTTGCTGATTTTTCTTATCTAGTTGACTTATCTCTTTGTCACAATGGGTTTATTAAGGTCCCCCATTATAATTGTGTTATTGCTTATTTGATTGTTTATGTCCATTAGTAATTGTCTTATATAGTCTGGTGCTCCCATACTTGGTGCATACATATTTATGATTGTTATCTCCACCTCTTCAAATTTTCCCCTAACAAGTATATAGTGACCTTCTTTATTTCTTTTTCTCATTCTTGGTTTGAATTTCACATTGTCTGCAAACAGAGGAGCTACCCTTGCTTTTTTCTGGCTTTCTGTTGCATGAAAGATTGTTTTCCACCCTTTGATTTTCATTCTGTGAATTACCTTTTGAGTTAAATGTGTTTCTTATATACAACATATTGTTGGATCTTGTTTCTTGATTCATTCTGCTAGTCTGTTTCTTTTGATTGGTGAATTGAGGCCGCTTACATTGATGATTGTAAATGATATGTATTGGTTCATCTTTGTTAGGATATTTTCCTGCTATTGGTTCCCTGCTTTTTCTCTCTATTTAATTGCTTGCCCTGCCTGGTGGTTTCTTTCTGTTATTGTTCTTGGAATTGTAATCATTTTTATCTCTGTGTAGAATATCTTTCAGTACTCTCTGTAGAGTTTGTTTGGTGGTCACAAATTTTTTAGCTGTTCTTTATCATGGAAGTATCTTATTTCCCCAATAACTTTGAAAAATAGTTTTGCAGGATACATCAACCTGGGTTGAAAGTTATTTTCCTTCAGGACTTGAAATAGTTCCCTCTAAACTCTTATTGACTTTAGGGTTTGTACGGAGAAGTCTGCCTTGATTCTCATGTGCTTTCCTTTATAGGTGGTCTGTGTTTCTCTAACAGCTTTTACTATTCTGTTCTTGCACTGAATTTCTGGAATCTTGATTATTGTGTGTCTTGGTGCAGTTTTATTTTGGTCATGGCTGTTTGTACTTGTATATGCTTCATTTATTTGTAAGTCAAATTCTTCACCCATGCTTGGGAAGTTTTCTGACATTATTTTTATGAAGAGGTTTTCTGGTGCTGTCTCCAGTTTTTTCACTAATCCCAGTCAATCTTATGTTACTCTTCTTTGTATCATCTTGTAGCTGTTGGCTTGACTTTTCATGATCTCTTTCTACTTTTAAGATGTCTTTCTTTGCATGACAACTAGCTGCAATTCTGTCTACAAGATCTCAAATTCTCTCCTTCAATCTGTTGCATATACTTTCAGTGGAGGTTTTAACCACTTGGGTTTCTGTTTACATCTATTTCATAGATTCCATTTCTTTCCTATGTTGCATAATTTTTGTATGCATCATTTTTCTAAGCTCTTCTTTTATCTTTCTTCTGTAATATTTTTTATTTTAAGCATCATTTCTTTTTGTATCTGAAAGATTACTTTCTCTATAGCCTTTCTACTCGTTTTTTCACTTCCTTTGCTACCATTCCAGAAAGTTCCAGGGTTTGACTTCCAATTTCTTCTATCTGTTTGTGTTCCAGGCTTGTCCTGGAAGAGCTGGGTGTCTGGGGTTGTATTTTGCTTCTGAACTTTGTCCTTTTCTATTTTCTCTCTTTTTATTTTGTTTTGTTTCCTATATTGATGCTTGCTGATTTCTTATGCTAGCTTCATCACTAGTATTGAGGCTTCCCTAGGAGACATCTGTTCTTCAATAATGTCCCATCCTCTAGATGTTGGTGGTTCTTTAAAGCTATCCCAAGAACCACCTTCCCAATTTGTAAAGGTTGCAAAGTTACAGTTTGGCTCAGCACCTCATCCTTTGGTACTGGATTGTGGTGGTGACTATGATCCCATTCAATCATAGCATTAGCATAAAGAGCAGGAAAACTTATTATAACATGTATGATATCCTGGCTAAAGTAGTACAGTTAGCAATACCAATAGTTTCAAGTACAGCTTAACTACTGACCAACTATGGTAACCATTAACCTGCTCCCTCCAACCACAGGAGCAAACTCTCTAAAGTTATATAACAAAATCAAACATATACCATGTACTTGTATGTAGTAATTTTCCCCTTAGTGGAGTAATTTTACCCTAGCCCTAGAACACATACATTAAGCTTCATACAAAAAGACAAGTCAAATTGCAGTTAGGGGTTTAAAAAGAATCACTGCATCCTGAACAGTAATCATTACTAACAAATATTCATAGGAGAGAAGCCAGGATAAATTACCCATCATAAAAAAATAAACAGACCACAGGGATTTATATTGCAGAGAACAGAAAGTAGTTTTCTGGGGCCAATGATATAGCTCAGCAGCACAAGCACCTGCCTGAGATCAATTCCCAGTACCAAAAAAAGCAAAAAAGTAGTTTTCTGACAGGAGGCCTTAGGTACCCCGCTAACTGTCAGGGATGACCTCCTCTCTGACACGGTCCTCTCCCAGCCCAGCACCATGTAAGCAAACAGGGCCCTGACTCCTATTAACATTGCTTCTCAGACAGGTTTCACGTTAGAAAATGACGTCTGCAATTAACATATGTTTTGTGTTGTGTATCAAGATGACTGCAAACTACAGGCAGATTACAGGAAATAGGATCAAAACTGCCCACAAAGTATCTTTTCTTGTGAACAAGACTCACCACACTATATTTATTTTCTGAATAACTTTAAAAATATGTGACTTATTTGACATATCACAAAGCTAAAATATCACCATTTTAACTAACAGAGTATAAATTCATACGTGTTATACATAAATACCATGAGAACGACTAGCAAAACATTTTGTTGTATTGTGAACAGAAACTGTATTTAAAGATTAAAATACATTCCAATTTAAGGCAGAAGATAGTTTCAAACTCAAACATAAAAGATATTTTCTATACATTCAGAAGATAGCTTGATATTTATCAACTTCCTTTCCCACAAGCTTATCCTAAACTGAAAAGCAAGTCTCTGCATTTGTGTCCACCCTGCGTCACAGGATGAAACAGGAAGGGTTGGTTTCTCGGCAGAAGCTGCCTTGTAAAATTTTTTGCATGAGTTTGAATTTTTTAATGACTCTGAGTCCGGAACCCAGTAGTCAGTGGACTGAACACTTCCTTGATAATAGCCAAGGTACTGCTGGTCTGTGGGTGGGCACTGAGGAAGCCAGGCAATGTGAGGCAGGGGTGATACCCAAGGCTCCACGGGACACTCTCCAGGTGATGGTTAATGCGGAGCTCCTCCGGAGCAGCAGTAATATGTTAATTAACAACCCTCCTCCAGCTCTTATTTCTCCCTTTAGCTTCAGAGTCTTACACGACACTCACATCCACTAACCTGTCTGTGCGCGAGCACTTCACCTTCAGTTGAGCCCAGACAGAACCCAACACCTCTCTGCTCCCCTCTTCCACCCTGAAGGCCGCATCACCCCCCGCCGCTTCCCACATACACTGCAAGGTGGAGCTTGTCAGGGGCCCAGGAGCGCTCCCAGCTCCGCCTCCGGCAACCACCCCGAGCTGTGCCGATCGTGCCACCCACACACCTCCAAGCTGCCGCCGACCTCTGTCAACCGCCAGCTCCTGGCCACTGCTGGGCTATTTACCTCTCTACTTCGCACTCTCTGCCTTCAGTTCTGCCCCAAACTGCTGGCCGCAAAGGCCAAACTCAGGGTTAGTTCCCGGTCTTAAAAACATTATCCAGTCCTTGTCACTCAAAGACAAAGCCAGAAATATTGATATGCCGTGGAAACCCTCCAAAATTCGGGGGCCAAATAACCTCCTGGGCCTCTGTTCAGCTTCCTTCTTTCGCTCCAAGCCCACGGACCCTGTCTGTCTCTGTGAATGAGCTGAGCGTGACCGAGGCCGGCTCAGTGCACTGCTACACTCCTCCCACCGCCCTCCCTCTCCCATCCCATGAGCTCCCTCTGGCCACAGCTGCTCCAGGTCAGTACTTCCAGGAAAGCTCTTCCTCCGCACACCAAGCCTGGATTACATGCTCTTCCTGGATTCTTTCTGGAAATGAAGGCTATTTTTTTGTTGTTTTTGAGACAGGGTCTTGCTATGTTGTTCAGGCTGGTCTTGAACTCACTATGTAGCCCAGGCTGGCCTCAAATTCACTTTGATCCTCCCGCCTCAGCCTCTAAGTGCTGGAATTACAGTTGTGCACCACCACGCCCAGCAAAGGCTGTTTTAATTTTGCTCACTGTTGTATTCCATCGTCTGGTGGGGTTCTTAACACATCATGGGCCTGGGTATCTGAATTACGGACATAATCACTTGAAATGGAGAAAATATTTAAAACTCTCTAGACAGGTTCACTCTCTTTATCAAGCAAAACAAAGATTTCTAAATATAGGAATTCCTTATTGCACAAATATGATAAAACAAGAACCTAAGTAAAGTGTTATACTCACTCAGCATAACTTACAGAAATATTTGATATATAATATATATGTATACATAAATACAACATATAAGTATACAATATATAAATACATATACAGTATAATGAGTGGTTTAATTTCATTCATTACTTTCATTTAAAATAAGTTAAATTTCATAAGGAGACTAATTAAGCCACAGTTGTGTGAAAACTATTATGTTAAATCTGTCAGTTCTCTAAAAAGACATTTTCATATCCTCTCAACAAATTCTGTCAACAGTTCTTACACCAAAGTGATGAAAATATGGCTGGGCTTTTTTCCATGTACATAAATAGAAGCAAAAGGCAAAGGTGATCAGTCTATGGTGAAATAAATAAGTAATATGACTTTGTTTTGGAGTTTTGTTTGGTTTGTGGCATTGGGAAAAGTGTCCAGGGCTTTCTCACTGGGCTACATCTCCAGCATTCTTTTATTTTTATTTTCAGGCAGAGTTTCTCTAAACACTAACTTGCCCACGTTGGGCTCCAACTTGTAATCCTCCTGCCTCAGCCTCCCAGAATGCTAGGATTATAAGAGTGAGCCACCATATCTAGCTAGTAGGAGTATTTTTTAAAAGATAAAACACTCGTAAGCCTGAAGGATTTTTTTTTCCATGACAGATATCAAAACATTTGAAGATAGTTTTATTTTAAAACTCTGTTAGGGGGCTGGGAATATAGCTCAGTGGCACAATGCCTGCCTGGCAAGCACAAGGTCCTGAGTTTGACTTCCAATACCAAAATAAAACCTGTTAGGGAAGTATTTAATGGATAACAATAAAACTTACTAGGTCAGTTTGGAGTAATACTAACTTTATTTAGTTACTACTCTGCTTATTTCACTGACAGTCAAGAGTCTTTTCACATTCACTCCATTTCCTCAGGGCCTCACGTAGCCTCCTTGAGAGCCTACGCCAATTCCCTGTTGGTGGCCACTTTCATTTTCTGGTTCCTATGATCTAACCTCATGCTCTTGCTGGGTGTGCAGCACTGCAGGGGAATGTAGGAATCCACACCCTGAAGACCAAAATTGAGAAAAATAAGGCAAAATCTATTTTCACCAGTTCATATTAGATAATTTTAAACCGATTTTTACTCAAACACGTGAATCTTCTGTTTCCAGTTTTATGCCTGAGCTGAAGTCTGGAAACACTGACTTCCTGGCAAATTGTTTCTAACCTCATTTCCTACTTAGCAAGGAGCAAGACGTGGTCCTAAGAGCCACCTTCGGCAGCCACCCTCGACTGCATCAAGCTCTGCTTCCTTGGCAGGGAACAGTGAAACACTTTAAAAAAAATCCACTTTCCCCAAATAATTGTCATTTCATTAGAAAAATGTTTTCACTAGGCACAGAGCCTAAAGGATTGCATTTTACTTAAACTTTTTCTCAGGTTCTCTGTTAGCTAGATTAGCAATGTGTAGGATAAATAAATAACTATGGGGGAAATCAGTATTGCGGCTCTGTGTACTTGGCTTAGATTCCAAATTAATATCCTAGTAGCAAATTACTATTCAGCCACCAAGTTTCAAAGACTAGCCTCCCTATGGCATAATAAATAATTTTGTTAATAGAAAACTGATAACAATCAGTTTCTCTTGAGTCTAGCCTCTTAAAACGCCCTATAATTCACTACCGAGATACAAGAACAACAGGTTGTGATTTGTAGATTTCTAATCCACAAAGGGAAAGGCATACACGCTATTTGCACCACCAGAATTTTCACACAACATTTAAAAATCTACACAAAAGTTTGGGAAAAGATCATTCTTTCAACATTTTTTGAAATATTTTTCAAAATACATGAGCAGACTTCTATTAAATGTATGCAGAAAGAGTCAAAACAATTTCTGTATTGTTATGAAAATATTTAAAACTATGGGCATAACTTCAAGAAAATATATCTTAACACTAGAGTGTGGTTATCTTGAACATTTATAATCAGAAATGCCAGAAAACAAGAATAAATGCAGCAAGCCTAAAAGGATAAAGCATTTCCAGAGATGTGAGAGTCATTTCCCATCACCTGACCCCATTAGGCAAGTTACATCTGCAAAGGCAACAAACCCAGGGAAACAATGCCTGGAACTCAGTAAGATGGACAAACGTAGGAATTAACCCTACCTTCTACAGTGCCACAGCCTTAAAATCAACATGAAGGGCTTCAAATTAGCCTTTAGAGCTGATCACCTTTCGGTACTGTCACCAGCACAGGGACCACATTAGTGGTGGAGTGGTTGTTGGAAACAGTGGTCCTAGGGCAACAGCAGTCTCGGGCTGCCCACCATAGAGGGGTTTCCCAGGGCAGGGCCCTCATGGTGTGAAGATGCAAAGTCCCAGGCAGTCAGTCTCATGAGTACAGATGGGACTAAACACAGAGCAGGGATAAAGGTTGTAAACACTAGTCAGTCTTAAGAACAGGATAACTCAACTGGCCTGTACTTTAAGGACCCACATTTATCTTAAGTTCTCAACAGTGAAGCAAACTGTCAACAGTGAAATACCCACATGGAAACTAGGCTGCTCCTCCCAGAAGCAAAGCATATATGTTAATGGTTAGAAAAGCTGCCAATAAAAAATGCAGAGCAGAACACAGTGACCCTACTTTTTAGAAAACTAAAAACAATTCCTTAAAAATATACATATGTATGTTGTTGATATGTACATTCATAAAAATCAGTGCATAATAAGGTCACCTGGCCCAATATGATTGTGTAGTAGTAGTTTGCAATTTTTTAAACTTGTGCCAGTGAAACAAAAATTTAACTTGGGGGTTTGTCTCTGAGCATGTTTTAGTATATATCTCTAGGTTATAGAGCAACTGTAAACATTAGATCAAGTGATATATTTAATAAGCAACCAATCCTAACTTTTGACTGGCTCTTAGCTACCTCTTTCAAGGACTCAACGTTTAGCAAACTAAATTTCCAAAATGAAAAACCTGTTTCAAACAATCTGTTTCAACTCTTTCTGTTCATAACCCTTCACTCCCATCCATTGGTAGTATTATTTGCCTATCATTTCCTACCCTGTGTCTAATTTTTAAAAATTGACATGCCACTCCGTGTTCTTGGCACAACATGTTTTTCATGACCAAAACCAGTCTCCATGCTCATGGGCTTATGATATCAAGTAAAGCAGTTTTCTGTTATCTTTTGTGTCTCTTCTCACCTCCCCACCTTTACAAGGAGTGTAGAGAGGGGAGATGAATGGTAGAGAGGGAAAGGGAAAGAAGTATTTCTTGTATATATTCAAAAAACTATCTTAAGACACATCAAAGCTAAGCAATTTCCTGTCAATCTTACTGATAACCACAAAGCATACCTAAGGGTCCACAATTAGGAAATGATGGAAAACCTAGAACTGAACAGAAAACGAGTAAGCGTTGTATAGAGCCGTCAAAGGCCAAAGAAACAGAGAGATGACCATGGGTGATGTGAGATGCCCAGAATCAGCAGAGGGCAGGGCGTCACTCCACCTTGGTGGCAGCCACTATGAGCATGCACAGAATTTTCAAGGGTATATGTTTATATTACAGTGACATCCTCTCAGAAAAATAGAGAAGAAAAATTTACAATCAGTCACAATTCATGTGCTATGTACATTATTATCCTGAGTATTGGGGGGAAAAGACCCTGATCACATGTATCTGTGCTGATGAAAATCATACCATGAAAAGTCAAACCCATTTTAAATCCATTAAACAAACTACACGTTTATCTTTTAACTATTCAGCAAACTCTCAAACATCTTCAAATGAAAGTGATATCTGGTAAAGCCGCACATAACAAAGTTAAGCTGAGAAAGTCACTCAGCTTCTTACTCTATTGTTGTCTTATGCTGTGATACAAAATTCAGAAACTCAAACCTTTTCTTTCTAGAGTTGGAAACTTTGGTCTTTCAAAATTGGATCTTTGACAGGTTGTACATTATGAAAATTGTCCGTAAAGGAAAAGTACAAGAAAGACACAGAAAACCGAATCTCTGACAAAGAGCAATTTCTTCCCTCATGTCCTATCGTTACCATTGTTTTCAGTAGTTAGTTATTCTAACCGTTTTCCTGCATTTTGTGATGGTTAATTTTTTGTGTCAACTTGAGCAGACTACATACAGTACCCACTTGTTTGACTGAATACCAAACTAGATGTTGCTGTGAAGGTATTTTTTAAATGTGATTAACATTTCAATCAACTGACTTTTAGTAAGCAAATTATCCTCCGTAGTGTGCGCCAGCCTCATCTGCTGAAGGTCTAAGGCATGTGCACAGAAGTCTCTTCCAAAAGAAGGAATTTTTCTTAAGACTGCAACACAGAAGAAATCCTGTTGGAGTATCCAGCCTGCTGCTCTTCAAATTTCCCACTCCAGGCTGCAACACCAACTCCTACCTGAATTTCCACCCTGCCAGCCTGCTTTACAAATTCCAGACTTGCCAGCCTCCACAGTCACATGAGCCAGTTCCTGAAAAGACTGAGTCTCAGACTCAGTCTCTTTCTCTCTCCCTCTCTCTCCTCCTCCCTGAGAACCCTGGTAATACACTTCCTCTCCGCCTACAAAAGTCTTATAGTCAACACACACACACACACACACACACACACACACACACACACACACACACAACGGAACCATCAGAAAACATTGCATTAAAAAGCTCATGCTAGGAAGAAACCTTAGATAGAAAGTAGCATTTTATTATCAGGTTAAGTGCCAAGGGACTCTCTCTTATTCACTGCCTTTTAACCTATGACACAGGAATTCCTGAGAGAGAGAAAGAGACAAAAGAGAAGAAATCAGTAACTCTGGAACACTGTCCAAAAGAAAATGCAGTAATGCTATCACAGAAGCATATCTGAAACATGAACTTCTGAGAGTAGTATGACATTATTATTATACTTAAGCTTACTTTTAAGAAGAAAGGAAGGAACAAAGGAACGAAAGAACGAAGGAAGTTACAGAAGAAGGCATCTCCAGATTTCAGCGATGGCTTCCAAGCGTGGAATTCTTGAACAATTCCCCGGCCACTTTTCTTCCTGAGCTCGGTAGTGGCTAATTCCCCGGGTTTTTCTCTGTACAGTTTTATTCTTTCAAGTCTCCAAAACACCTATCTATTACAGTAACTCCAAAACTCAGTTCTAGCCCTGAGCTGGTGGTTCCTGAGCTGACTGCCTGCTTCTCAGCCCGCCTGGCAGACACAGACATGGCTGACGCCTTCCTCACACTCGCACCCTGCGGATCCGGAGGAGGGAAAGCATTGCCGCCCGCAAGCCACAGTCCCTGTCAAGTTCTGCTCCATCATTGAGTCTGGTTGAATCTTGATTCCCCCTCAACTTCCCTTCTTCCTGGCCATATAGTGGAGCAGTCCTGGAGGCCTATTTGTCCTCCGCTTGTATCATTTCTCTCAAGAGCTGCTCCTCCTCTGACCCAGGGCTCCCGGTGGCAGACTGATGCCGAAGGTCCGTGAACACTCCTGATCCGGCCTCTCTGCCTCCACCCAGCCCCTGGACTTCAGGCTTCCTCAGACACTTCCTGTTTCGGGATCAGTCCATGATTGAAGTTTCTGTCTGAGCAAATTCTTTACTTTGTATTCAAAATTGACTTTTAACATTCAATTATCAAATAATGCAAGCACCTTCAGGAGTTTGAAACTAATTTGAAGAGAGAAAGCTTTCTTTTTCAAACTTTACTAGCTCTGATCTGGCATGCATATTTCTTACAGTATTTCTCAATTTCTCTTCCCACCTTCTCAACCTTCCCAAAAGTTAATATAAACTGAATTCAATTCAGAGTTCTAGCCTCTGAAGAGTTGAGGCTGATTACACATTTCAAATCCTAACCTTGTAGAAATGAGGCCTTGGGTGCCAGAGACTATCATTCACTCACAGCGTTCACTGAGACCGGCCATCACTGCAAGCACTGGCGGCACAACAGTGAACAGCCAAGTTCCTGACCCTGAGGAGCTCACAGACTATGAAGCATAAAGAAAAAGTCAGAATACCTGCCTCATCATCAAGAGTTGTATGAAGAAAAACCAATCACTATTCAGAGGTACAGAGTGATGGCCAGGAGGAGGGTGCCACTCAACTTAGAGGGGGCTGAGTGTCAACGCAAGGAAGTTGAGCCCTGGGCAGTGCCATGGGACTGTAGGTGCCTCCCTCCTGCTGCCCATGAGAACAGATTGCCAAGGATCAAGGGCAAACAATGGGAAGCCAGTGTGAAGAACCAGGCCAAAGGCAAGACATGTGGTAGAAATTGGAGGAAGTTGGTGTCAACAAGACTTGCTGCCTGGTGGAAAGCAAGACTAAGAGTCAGGATGACCTCAAAGATCTGGTCCTAGGTAACAGAGACAAAAGAATAGCCATCATCAGAGATAAAGAAGAAATGATCAGAAGGGAGAACCTTAGAGTTTGGTTCTCAACAAGCTTGAGACCCCTGGCTTGCAAAGAAAATACTAAACAACCACCTGATATGTGATGCCTGCATGGCTGGAATAGTAAACCTTGCAGTTAAATCTGCAAGCTATCAGCCTGCTCACAGATAAGCTACAGGACTGAATGAGCAGGAAGCAGAGGGGCAGAAAGCTAGGCCCTGTGGCCTTCAGACATTTGGAGAGTGAGATGAGGGCAGAACCAGTAAAGGAGTCAGATGTAGATGGAAAATGACCTCAAAAGGAGGGAGCATACACTTTGCCCAGTACTACTGACTGAAAACCAATTCCTAGTGTTGCCCATTATAGAAGTGAAAGGTAGTGCTGTCAGAAAACTACAAAAGCCTGAAATGAATGCTGGACTCATTTTTATGAAGCTGTTGTTCCAAATGCTTTCTTTGTTAGAATATATATGTAATGTTACAGCTAAAATGTCCCCCAGAGCCTCATCTACTCCCGGGTAGGGCTTTGGGAGTGGCTGGATGTGGGGTGTGCGAATATGGACTGAGGATGTGCAATAACTAAATTAGTCCACTGTTTGGCTTAGCACATTCTGGGTGTGGATAATGGGAAGGCCCACTCTAAATGTGAGCACCACCAACCAGTAGGCTTGTAGCCTGAGTGGAACAAAAAGGGAAAGGAGGATCACTGCTGGTGCCTGCTGCCTCCTGCCCGACCTGCCATGGACTGTTTTGCCTACCTAATGCCCCGGTGCCACACTTTCATCCTTTGGAGTCAGCCACCTATGGAGTAAAACCACTACAAACTGCGAGCTAAAATATACCTTTCTTCCTTTAACTTGTGACTGTTAGGTATTTTATGCTAGCATGAGAGAAGTAACTAGGACAGAGGTTAAGATTTCTGTTCTTTGAATGCAGCTATCCTTCCGTTGCAGAAAATATGCAGATTACAGTACATCCTCTATTTGCCAACAAATTCCACTCTGGGAGAACATGTGTAAGTCAGATTCATCCGTAAATTCAGCCAACTGACTTTTATATACCTTTGACACCAATATACAAGATATATCGACTTGTGCTTCCTAGCTGTCCCCTCCACATCACCACTGCCTTTGCTCTTGCTTGCAGACATCCAGGGCTCTGACTGAGCACTGCACACAATGTGTCATAACTGCGACAGCTGTGACAATGTGGAGCAGACGCATGAGCTACTTCCACGGTTTGTTCTCATCTACGAATGCTCCTAATTTGAGGTCTGCTCATGTTTGAGAAAGTTTTCAACTCAAAGGTTTGTAAGTTGGAGACTTACTGTATTAATCTTAACTATAAAATAAATTTTTTAAATATATCTTGCTAAATATAGTATATAGAAAAGGTTCTGTATTAACATTTTTAAGTAATAGAAAATAATGATTCAAATAACAGACTTCCATTAGACTAAAAAGGAGAAAAAAATATTTAAATATATAACCTTTTGAAAGAAGATGAACATTTCTTTTTGACAAGAATCACTTCTCTAATCTTTCATAGCTTGTCTAAAATGCTAGGGTTGAAACCATTAATTGTTTAGAAAAGAATTTTTAACAGGAAGGGTTAAGAGAAAAAGTGTAAGGCACTTTATGGTTTCCCTTGCTGGTGCTGGTCACTATGATTCATAAGACCCAGTAGGGACCGCTAACACATAGTAGTTATTCCAGAAATGCCCTGGATTAAGGAGTAAGGATGTGCTCAATGGCCCTGCAGCGTTCTTCTACACAAACAGTCCTCTTATGACACGGCTACAGTTAGTCTAGTGGCCTGGGCCCTTAGAAGGTAACAACACTGCTGGTCGTAACCCAAACTGCCCTGAAAAGGGACAACTGGCAGCAGTTCACTTCCCTACTTCTGTCTTCCTAGGCAGGAATGTAGTCTCCAGGTAACTTCCCACTGGTTCAAAAACTACACAGTTCCCTTTTATGCACACAGGAAGCTTGATGGCAGGCTCTAGTAAGAATGCAAGAAATAAGGACATTTTATTATTTTACATGCATTTTTATACAGACACATGCAATTTTAACTATTGAAGATTTCATTTAAAAAGTCTGATGCTTTTTAAAAAATACTTCTATTTTTGACATTTTTTCTGTATAATTTCCTTCAAGCATACAATTATGTCATGTGATTAAGTTCTCACAAAGCAAATGGAATTGAATAAAGACAATGCTACCTGGGCTGAAATGTCCAAACACTATACACTACCACAGAACCCACTACCGAAGATGTCAGGCTGTGTCACTGTGCCAGGAACGAGGAGGATAAAGGGACCACGCCTTGTGGGCATCCTGCAGCATCCACCCAGCTGTGCTGACAGAGCACAACAGTCCAGCATCGCGTGGGTGCCCTCACTTCACAACTACTGTGATCTCGTATTAGCATTCAGCCAGAGCTCTGTTGATACAGGAGATATTAAAGGACATGTCTCCAAGTATCTGGTGTCTGCTGCGTCTCCCCTCTAGAATTCCCCGATAGGAAACTGTCTGGCAGAGCTCACCTCTGAACAAGAAGTGATCTGAACGAAGTCTGAGAAGCTCTCACACCACCCACCATGCCCGATCCACAGCACTGAGGCCATTTCCTAACAAGCCACCTGCCAGTCTAGCATTTGAAAGAGATTTATTCTTGCTTTGTACATCTAATTCTGAAGCCTCCCTTACAGAGAGTATCAACTAATGTCAGGGTACATCAACGTGACAAATGCAAATGACCATTAATTGTAAAAACCTTAAACCATCAAAATTTAAGATATTATAATGGAGTCATCATCATTGGAAACCATTAGAAATTAGCAGAGTATTTGCCACTGGAGTCTCAGCCTGCCTGGTCTGGAAAGGGGTTGGCACAGGCCATGCCAAGGAATCTAGCTGACACCTCTTTTCCTTAAATATTCAATGGAGACAACAGGCATTACTACCTCACAGAGATGTCCTGAGGCCAAAATAAAAGAATGCAGGCACACATGGCACAGTGCCTAGCAAGGAAACATGCTCTAGTATCCATTACTTCTACCAAGAAAAAGTAAAGTGATATTAGTATTGCTTTGCTCTGAATTGGAAAATCAAGGTAGCACACTTAGTGTTTAAAGAAAACAAAGTTTTTCCACCTGAAGTGGCTAATTTTTTAAAGTGTGGTACTTCAAATGAAATTCACTAATCCCCTAACCTCATCTACACTTCCAGAATTATAGATGAGACATAGTGTATTGCATTTTGTTCACTGTAAAAAAAAAAAAATTGCGAAGTTCTGAATATTCAAAGTGCCAAGTAAAAATCTTCAGATATCAAAAAGACACTTTAATTAACAAAGGCCAGCAGACCTCTGAATTTTAAAAGCCCAGACTTTTGTCACAGTTGTCAGAATCCTTAATATCACAATTTTGCTTTTTAAATGATGAGATAAATGACTTTACAATATTGCAGTATTTTTGATGTGCAAGTGGGTAGATGAAGTGGGAGGATGTGATGACTAAGACTGAAAAAGAACTTCTGCAGAGTTCCCAGAGTTGGAAAAGTTAAGCTGTGCGGTGTGAGGGAATAATACACAGCTGAAGTTTAGTAACGCTGTACTCAAAGTCATAGGACCAAATTAGCTGAAGTTGAGACAAAACTAAGTTACAAGCAGAACAAGTACTTTTGTTCATTTTAGATGCTAACGTGAAAACAGAAAGGAGAATTCCAGAAACCTGTGTACCACTCCTAGTATGATTCCAACAACATGTCTCCAAGCTCCTGTAGAACAGCTTCCCCCAATCTACATGTTTTAAACATCTCCCTACTGCACTGAAGCAAGTAGAAAACAAGTTACCTTAATGACAGAACCTTTTCTGGTTTCCTGAATTAGATATAAATTCATTTATAAACACTCCAAGTAAGCATAAAGGAACACTTAAAACCACTTTTAGTCAGCCTAGTTTGAGTTATGGGGGTTTTATTTAACTAAAGCATACTAGATAACTTTAATCTGCTCAGGAGTAGCAACTGCTTTCAATTAAAACCTAACATGAATAAACTGATATATTCATCCATTTTCACTGTACTAGTTTCATTTTGGATTCAATTAAACACCACTGTCAATATAAAAAAAAATCTCACCTACAGTTAAGAAACATTCATCATTTAAAACAATGCAAATTCTAAGAAACAATGCAAACTTTCTAACTTCAGTATAGAAGCAGAGAACCCAGCACAGCGATTTCAACATTGATCTGCACATGCCCATTGTGCAGTTCAATAGTAGAGTGCCCGCTTAGGGTGCAAGAGGCCAACAGTTCCGCCCAAACCACAATTAACAAAAAATAAAAAATAAAACTGTTGCTATCTGGAAATTGGTCTTAGTAATTTCATACAGCTTAAAACACAGGTGAAGTATCATTTTTTTGGAAATCCAAAATGCTCTGAAATCCTAAACTTCTGAGGGCCAATAGGACACTAGAGTGGCAACGTCCATATCTGACCCCATGTGACAGGTGCAGTGAATGGGTGAATTTACCTGCAAGGTATATATACAATGTGTTCTCCTATGAAATATGTGTTTCAGCTTGGGACCCTCCCCAAGGTATCTCATCCTGTATATGTGAATATTTCAAAATCAAAAATGTCCCCAATCCGAAATATATCTGAGTCCCGACCTGTAAAGAAACTTGAAAGAAGCCGTACAAACTTGTCTCTGGGCTACCAATGAGATCTGTCTCAAACTTACACACACTGTACACCTAAGAGCAGCCCGGTTCCAAACAGCACGACCTACAGAGGAGGACCCAGAGCCTGGCCAGAGGAGCTCGCACTGTGAGTCACAGGTGTGCACACTATGCACAAGAGAGAAAAGAGGCAGCAACTGCAAAGGTATTGAGAGGGCTGCAGAGAAAGAGACCAAAGGTGAAGGGCTTCTCACGGTCTTCAAAGCGGAGAGGGGGAGAAAAGGAAGCCTTGGCGAGGGGAACAGAAGGGGCAGCCTCCCCAGAGGTCAGTGGGAGTTCTCCGCTGCTGGAACCTGAGCTCTGTCTGACTCCCCTGCTAATCAGCCAGTGCAAGGAATCTTAATCAACTGCACATCAGGAATTGAAACACTTAGAATGACTGTTTTCCTTTGCAATGCGTATGAGGACACCCAACTCTATTCTCTTGACAGAATGAAGGGCTACTTTCAACTCAACTATTTGCCGCTGCATGTTTATCTCTGTCCATAACAATTTTGAGGTGATAAAAAAATCTCCTTCAATTTCATGTGCTGCTAAGATTATCAGTTTAGTCTACAATCTGATCCATAATATTTAAACAATAGGACTGGTGGCAATTGCAAATGAAATCTGATTTTAATTTATTTCAATGAGAATTGTTACATATATAGTTTGCAGGATAAACTTATTCTTTAGAAAAATGACTAAAATTGTTATGTCCAAGTCAATGTTCACATCATCCTTAACATCTGCCTAGGAGTTGGGGGTGGGGCCCTGAGGAATACCATAGAAGAGTGGGGTGAATGCCCCCATCATTAGCAGAGAGCCCCAGAAGTTGCTTTGGCCTTTACTCATGGGATATGAAATCTAGTTCAAAGCTCCTAACAAAGCTCAGGCATGAAATAATGGTGGCACTTGCCAAATGTAGCTAACAGAGAATGTCCTTGAGCACAGAGATAAGTGGGACCTTCTCTCTCCACTACGAAATATCCCATATTGCATACTTTTGCACTTGCAGGAATCAACAATGGTAAATCTTGGTCAAGAATATCTGCCCAAATTATCTAACTGTGAGATGAAGTGATGGTGGAGAAACCAGATCGTAACACAATGGTTGGGGCAGATAACTCTCATCATGAGTGTGGGAATGACTGTCTCTTGGGCACATAAATTCAAAATAAGAGGAGACCATCAGAGGTAAAGACTAGTAACTAGAGATGCTACTGTCATCAGGTCTCTGTAAGACACAATTAGTTGCCTTTTAGTGCCCACACCCAGGCATCACCAGGTCTGCCAGGACAGGGCTCCATTAATGCACACAGAATCTTTCTCACTCAAGAGAAGATGAAACCACCACCATCAACCATGTACCTGAGAGTAAATCGTATGTTAAAGGGCTGACTTCATAGCATCTGTCAGAACATAAAACACTCAATTCTGCAAAGAAAGTCACTAGGCAGAAAACAGAGCTTCTGATCTTGGTCAGATTTAATACTGCAAAATAAAGCACATGTCTTTGATTTGTGCATCTGGAGGTGCACTGCAGAGACTTTATATTCTTGAGCCTCAAAACATCAAGAAGAAATTGAATCAGTAATAAGGGCTACAAGCTGGCACATTTCATTAAATGAATGTGTCTGTGCTGTGGCTCACAGTGCCCTCTCCATTCTGGAGGTACCACACTGCACGCTAGTACAGGCCATGTGGGGGCTTAAGAGCTGGATGTCCTCTACACAGAAGAGCATCAGCAGTGACACTGGGAAGCATCCTAGAGGGAAGGAAACACAGCACAGCATGCCTACCCAGTATAATCTGAGCAAAAGGTCAAATGCACCAAGCTCCAGGAGCTCCAGGAAAGACACTGGGAAATCACTGTTGCAGGGAAACTTTTCTTCCCAGGCACAGAAATTACATGCTAGAAAAACTTTTTTTAAAAAATTCCCCTTGGAAGAGAGAAAAGAGGAAATAACTAAAGAAAAAAAATGAAATCAGTCACTGTAAAACCCAGCATGTACAGCTCTGAAGGACACAGGGAAAGGTGGCTTGGATAAGTGGTAGCAAACAGGAATAGTGCAATTACTTGGTTTTTAAACATTCCTCTTTTGCCATATCAGTTATTTTCCTCAAGTGATGTATACAAGCTGAATTCTTATAAACTGAGTGCAAATGTAAACATTCTGCCATAGAAGAAAATCTTATTCATAAAACCCTTATATTTTCTAACCTGCTGGGTGGATCCCAAAGTTAGGGGTGCAGTGGAATCACATAGTGGTGACTCAGGCTGCCAGGCCACCTTCACAGTTCCTGTCATAGCGGGTCTGCGACAAGAATTTGCATTTCTAATGAATTCTCAGATTATTCCTTTTGTGAGTCACTGTACTGGGCCCATGTTGTAAATCTCAATGCCACAGGTTTATAAGTGCAGCCTGTCCATTACTTCATTTGTGCATGTGGAGGACCATGGAGTGTTACATAGTGTGAGTTGGTTTTCCTAACACAGAACCTAGGAGAGCTGTCAAAGTAAGCCTGGGTTTTCCAGAAGAAAGACATAAACTGAACCTCAGTCCAGAGAATTTTATTTGCTTTGTGATCATAAAAGACAATATATGTCTGACTAAATTTGCATGTCTGTATATGGGTTTATATATTTACACTTCGAAGATATCAATGGATAAAGCAATAACCACTGTTTAGACCATATCACCTTGTCTATAGATTAGTTGTGATTGTACTATTTTTTATGCTAATTGGTGTCTGTTTGTCAATATGTTTTTGTACTTTTATTTTTTTAAAATTAAAATAAATAAATAAATAAAAGACAATATACTCTACTGTCTCCAGACTGTAATAGATAATGAATAAATGAAGAATTCTTTTCATTTCACCTTGATCCAGAAAATATTTAAGTTTGCAAGTCCACATAAAGTAAGGTGAAACCAAAGATAACATACATAGCACAGAAATGAAAAAAAAGAAAAAAAGCCAAGGAGATGAGAAATTAGACAGGAACAGAGATAAAACAAAACATGCACGCACCGTAGAAAATGGCACACACTATGGATAAGCCATCGACCTGACTGCGAGCTTCCTGTTTTAGCTACTTGCTCACTGCTGAGACACAGTACCAGACACCCACAATTTAAAGGAGGAGAGATGTGTTTTGGCTCACAGTTTGTAGAGGTTTCAGTCCATAATTAGCTGGTTCCAAGGTAGGGCAGTATAGCAGATAGGCATGGGAAAGGAGAAAGAGTTCATGGTATGGCAGGCAAGAAGCAGAACACACATCAAGGGGGGAGCAGTGGAGATGGAGATATATATATATATATATATATATATATATATATATAAATATATATCCCACAGTGAGTGACCTGCCTCTTCCTACCAGGCTTCACTTCCCAGCATCACACCCCACTATAAACTGATCAGTGGACTAATCCAGTATCACATACCCTTTATTCAGTTACCTCCCAAAAGCCCCACCTACGAGCACACAAGGCTTTGTGGGGACATCTAGATATAAACCATAACACTTCCTGACACTCAAAGATGCAAAATGGTCATTTACAAAATTCAGGGTCCATAAGCTAAAGAAAACAGAACATTACTGTTATTAAAAGAATGAGCATGTTTCTAACTGCAGATCTTTCATAAAATCCTGTAGACACAACCTTATTATGATGTCCTCAAAATAGTCCCAATCTTCACATTGACTGGTTCAATGATCCAGGGGCCAGTGGGCCCATGGGTCTCTTACAGCTCCTGAAAAATAGCTGAACTGGGGTTCTTCCAGGCTATCAAAGAAACACACCTGTCCGGTGTGATGGAGACTTCAGCCCACTTCCCGTTACTGAGAAGCAGCCTGCAGCCTCCCCTAGTCAGGAGTAGTACTCTTCTTGCAAAAATGTTTGGACTTACTCTAATATAGAGGTGAACAGGCAAAGCAAGAACCCAAAATAAAATAACATTAAGAGTTTCTACCTAGCTTAGAGATTGGATTTCTAAAAGATTTCAGAAAAGGTTAATACTCCCAAAGGATATTACTTTTTATTCCATTTCTGGGGTTGGGGTAGATATTTGTCATCTTATTAGAGCAAATGTTAGCAGGAATTTGGTCTTGGCATAGGTATTACATCAGATTGGATTTGTCCTCAGTGCAAGTCAAGTGGGGTGTTGTGCATGCATGCGTGTGGGGGGGGTGTGTCTGTGTGTGTCTATGTGTGTCTGTGTATTCTGTTGTGAGTAAGGGGGAAGTTTCAGTGATACATTTCTTCTTACCAATTGGACACTGAAAATAGCCTATTAAATCAGTTAGCAGGTAAGTGAACTAAGAAAAATTCTTAGGTCCACATTCGTAAGCAATTAACTTAGGAAACATCAATCCAAAAAAAAACATCACAGCAGATTTGGAATTAGCCATACAAGAAAATGGGTGGATGCTTTCGAGTATGTTTGTATGCATATCCAGCCTGCTCCGAACAAGAGATTTGTGGCAAATTTAAACATTTTCTTACTTTCATACATTATAAAATTTATTCAGAGATTTAAAATTATTTCTCAGAGAGGGCAGCTATATTTACATCCAAATAAATGCATATCTGTATGCAGCAAAATTTTTAAAGACTATAATTACCACAGCTTTGTGTTTGTTTTTGGTAAGAAACATAATTTAGTGTTTACAAGAAAGAAAATATATTAAATAACCACTTAAAGAAAAATCACAAACAAAAATAATCATTAAAATTATGGAATATCCATACAAATATCACAATTTAATTTAATGGAAACAGAAAACTTCACTTTCTTAATTGAAAAAATACTACATATGACTCAACTAGGTAAACTGACTATGTGCAATGTTTCGGAGTAACATTCCAAATAATTACAAATATCACGAGGTAAGCATTATCACTCTGTAAGCACTTTAGTATAACATGTGCCACTCCTATGGCCCCCAGGAAATTTCCTAGCTCTTGTTTTTATTTCTCTATGACTCCAAATACATAAATTTACATTCATGTGGTAAACAAACATTTCTTGTTTACCTATAGCATATGATGCATTTTACCAAATTAATACCATATTTTTCACACTTGATTTCAGATAAATCATGGAAAATAGTTTTCATGTGTTTGTCCCCCTGAGCAAACACACACTTCTCAAAGTCCTAACCATTCTTTTCAGGAGCAAAATCAAGGCTAATAATATAGAAATATAAATTTCCAAGCTATGTTTATGAAATCCATAGTCTTTCCGTGGATACAGAACTTTGAAGATGAAATATGAATCACTTTAAAGGAGCCCTCTAATCTGGTCACAACTTACAACTTTTTGGAAAATTTGCAAAAGGAAGAATGTGAGCAAAACCACCTCACAAGAAACCTCACATTCCAGTCTCTCTACAGGGCGCTGGGAGTCCCCAGAACAGCAACTGTTTGTCCCTTCTACTTCCCACAGCAGATACAACACTGACTCCTAAAACAGGACACTTGCACAGGAGCAATGATTCTGCAAACACTGGGTAACTGCTTGTACCCGAGCATGAACACACCTGTGAAAAACTAACTGCAGGTATAGAAATGACCCTCAGACGCCTGGGGTGTGTCGATTTAACCAGACATTATTCTGCCTACCATATGAATTTCTTGCTTCACAAAGCCTGGTCTGATCCCAATCCCCTTTCCCTCCACCAGGCCAGTCACCTAACTCCTCAAACTGATGTTACTGCCATATAAAGGGTTAAGAACTGCTAGGACCACACCAGACATGATGAATGAAGAGATCTTCTGATTCATCTGCTATTTACTCCTTCCAACAGCCCTGTAAACAGGTACTATCACCTCACCTCATTTTATGGGTGAGTGACTGATGACAAAATATTAGATAACTAATTTGTCACAGTGAGGGATAAGGTCAGGATGGATGCTGGCCCCTGCGACCTGGCCCAGCACATTTCACCAGCATGTTCTTCAGTAGGATGGCCAAGAACGTGCATTGGGACTAAGATGGGAGACAGGGCATGGCTTAGACAGCCTGGGAGGAGAGGTAGGGGGTCCCGGGATCTATATACCACCACCGCTCAGGACCCCTATCTAAGAACTTCTTGCCAGTTCCCAGGAGATGTGGGTGGCATAAAAAAAGCGGAGGCCAGGATGAACCTGCCGTTGTGACTCCTCACAGTGGCCCACCCTGGGGTATACTTATAGTTTTGCTTTTTCTCTTATCCTCTCTTTTTCTGCCCAAGTTTGCTCTGCAGAGTCAGCTTCTCCCTCAACCCTTACTCTTCAAATAAACCTTGTTACCGATTTTGATTTGTCTTGTTCAATCTTTTATCAAGGTGAGAAGGACCTGGAATATGTTTAATGAGCGAGCCATTTCTCTAAAGAACTACCCGATAACAGGACCACTACACTGATTACCCCCTCTACCGCAGAGGCTGCAGCCTTCAGGAGCTCTCGTTCAACACTGTCCCCCTCACGAAAGTAACCACACCACTGAGGGTGAGCCTGGGCTACTACAGTGCATACTGAAGATCAGACCAACACAGCAGTAACACTCAAGGATTCTCCTGACCCAGTGATTACACAACCTGTTCTGTGTCCAACAACTAGTGGCTGGTGGTAATATACGCAAGACTGGAAAATGGTCCACAGACAGCGTGAGTGAAGAGGAAGCTTATACATTCGGCCAGTACTATAATACCCTTCTCCACACACTACCGAGTATCAGGCAGCATACTAGGAGGAGACAAATAAAATCCCTCTTATAAAGCAGCACACCTCTCACGGTCTGTACAAGGCTATGCACTAGCACCGAAATCCCTCTTTCTCAAAGGGCAGGGAATAAGGAGAGGCACCTCAGAGCACAAGCCTCACTGCATAGGCAGGAGGTCTTCCCGGACTGGGAATAAACCTTTTCAGAGCTATCACAGAAGTTTCTGCACAACGATGTTTACAATGAAGGCAGGATGCCAGAGCAGAAGGCAAACGCTGGCTTGAGTTTTCCCACAGCCAAAGAATAATTTCTAAAAATTACCTTGTCTGTATCTCTTGAAATAAGAAAATGCTTTTTAGCAATTATTCTCCACAATCCTGTTTCCCATAGGTTTGTATTCCATTCCTCATCTCATTTCCTCCGTCTGGTCCCTTCCTTACTATTAGTGACATGTCTTTTAAAAATGGACCAGAACTGCTTTATGCTGGGTGAAAGGGGCCAACTCAAAGCGGCATCGAATCAGATTCTAAGAAGTATGACTTCTGTGAAATGCCTCCATAGAAAGTCTGTTACTTTTTCCTCCCAAAAGAAAGTGCTTTAACCCTTCCTGCTTGGAAATGATTGTACTACACAACACATCCTCACTCTCTCACATCCTCCTCACTATAACTTTGATTACATGAAGCATGCGGGGGGGGGGGAGTTCCAAACTAAATGCAAATAAAAACCAAATATAAACAGATTTTAACAGACGGAGGGAAGGAGGGAAGGAGGGAAGGAGGGAGGAAGGGAGGGAGGGAGGAGGCAGGAGCCAATCATTTTATATCAAAGAAAATGTAGCTTTAAAAGAAAATCAATTTAATTTTCTTCCACCAAGCATTTCCATTGTGTTGAGTTCTGAAAGGATGCACGTTATCCATGACCCTTGTTCCTATGCTCAGGACATTAGATTCATGTTGGCTTTTGTAATACAACATTTTAATCTTTATATTCATTATGGTTAAAATTATTACACAAAGAGATGTAAATGTTTAAAATATATACTATGAAGTCTTAAACTTCATCATTTAAATATATACTAGTCAAAACTGGTAAAAGTTGAGTTCGTCATCCCAAGGTTAAGTCACCCACACGACACCCACATTGCATAATAAGATATGTATTTAGTTGCCTACCTAACAATCTAAAATAGAATATTCAAACAACAATGGCAAATTAACTACCACACTAAGGGAGGACTAGAGTCTCTAAGTACCTAGAACACACAATTGCCACGCAAACATTATATAACAATGAAAATTATTAACTGTTATATTCTCTGTTCCCAGCTTTCACAGCAGTTCTATAACAATGCATCACATTGGTGCTGAGTTCATAGTGCATGAAGCACTATCACATGCACTATTTATCTTTATCTTGACCGAAGAGAAAAGGAAGGAAGGATGGAGGAACCTATGTGATAATAAGATTGCTACCAATCTATAGATTAGGGAAAGCATTCAGAAATCACATGATTTCCCCAGGAATCGGGGACTAGGAGATGGAGGAGCTTCTATTCAAATTATTCAATATTCAAATTGCAGTCATTTGACTCCAAGGCTCCTGCACCCCAATGCTTCCTGGCTGCGTACACATCCTAGTTTATCAGCTCACTGCTGTGTGACTTCTCCGTTATTTTAGTTAGTATACTTGAAAACTCAGAGATTAATTTTGTTTGTAAAAGGAAGTCATACCTAGTGTAGTTCTCAACTGCAGTTAATAAAGGTTTCTTTTTTAAAAAAAGGAGACATAAGCAATCTCAGCCAGGCGTGGTGGCACACTCACACCTGTCATCCCAGCACTCCAGAGGCTGAGGCAAGAAGATTGTTGTGAGTTCAAGGCCAGCCTTAGCTACAAAGTGAGCTCAAGGCCAGCCTGAACTGCATAGCAAAACCCTGTCTCAAAAAGACAAAAAAATAAAATAAAAAAAGCAATCTTTGCATCCAACTAGATACCATACTGATAGGTGAAATAGATCAGACCTGCATGTGTAAACATTGCATTATCTCTCTAGTGTAGGAACCTGAAAGTGTAAATAAAATCTGAAAGGTACAATAGATACTGTGAAAGGGAAAGAAACTGCTCAAAAGGAAAGAACAACCGGGATGAGGGAAAGGAGAAAAGAGAGAAAGAAGGAAGGGGGAAAAATACACATGATAACTAAGGTAATTGTACTGCTAGTTTCTGTTGGTTTGTTGAGAGGAACCGTTAATGCTTAAATTTTTTTGATCAGTTTCGCATGCTTGTATCTGGTAATCTGAACAACTACTTTGAAGATAACAATATGTAAAGAAATAACCACTGTTGATTTTCTAACATTTTGTTTTTAAATGTTTTTGACTTTTTATTATCTTTAAAATAAAAAAAAAAAAATTTTAAAAGCAATCTCTGTACCATCAAATGGATCCGAGTCCTTTACTTTGCAGCAGGCATGTTACTCTTTTCCATTTAGGTACAAAAAATGCAGACTTAACACAAAATTTCTAGATACTAAAAATATTTTATAAATGCAAAGAGCTTTTAAAACCATAATGATTCTAATGGCTTTTACCAATTTTTAAAAGTCCTTTAAAAATTACACGTCTTTTGTTTGTATATTGTTATATGAAATATTAAGGTTTTTACGCTCTTTTCAAATCACCAACCATAACACATTTTTAAGCAGCACACAGACATATTAAACAAGTGCATATTACTATTCTCAATGCGTAAAGTTCTACAAGTAAAAATTTCATGTTACTTCATGAACAAGACTGAAAATTTAAACAGGCTTACTCGGGTAACTTCAACTGGGAAGAAATAGTTAAGGAAAATGTAAAGACTATGAAAACTGAGTGAGAGTTAATCAGAGCTCTCCAGTAACGACCTGAACAGCTTCACTGCTAGGGCCCGCGGCGGCGTCCCTCCGCTCCCTTCCTCTGCATTTGCCTGTTCCGCGGGGCTGAAACTACGTCACACCCCTATCTGAGCATCACGTATGTAAAATAAAGTGTTGGATCCTGTAAAATTTGAATTTAAACAAAACACAGGTAGCGTAGGTAGTTTAAAACTTTGTTTATAAAAGTTACCTGTTTAAATGACTTACATAATCAGCAGAGATGAATACAATTCATTCAGTGAGTCAGTAACTTTGTATCGACTGTTACCTTGCCCTCAGCCAGCACCTACAGGAGAATATTCACAGCGCTCGCTCACACACACACACACACACACACACACACATACACACACACACACACACACACACACACACACACACAGTATCACACATCTGACATCACTGTTCCAATCACGGTCCCTGCAGTCAGAAGAGCTGTCAAAAAGTAGTGACATCTGTGGCAAGCTTCTTAGCAGCAGCCCCCTTAGTTCCTTCCCATGCTCAAGCCTGGCTGGCAATTTGCCCAGCCATGTGCCTTATGGGCACAGAGACACGGACCCACTGGTGACCACTGGTGACCAGAGGAGGGAGAAGCCATGCTTTCCCAAAGATATGTGGACAAAGCAAGGGAGAACTAAAACCTACAAAAACTTTAAAAGTGAGAGGAAAGGTAAGAGAAATGCCTCATCATCTGAGATTATTAATTACAGCAGCAAGTATGAATCTGTAGTCTTTTGAAAGGTAATTCTATATTATGAAAGAATAATTATTGATACTCGTAAAGTTATAAAGTTAGATTCACAATACCATGTCTAAGAAAAGTATCACATGTTTTAAAAAGATGTTTAAGTACTATAAATCATTTAACATAGGTGATTTAAAAGTTACTCTTGAATACTCTGGAAAATACTGTCCTCTCCCAGAAATGCTGTCCTCAGCAGCACCACAGGGTGGTGGCTGTCCTGGGAGAGGCTGGCCGCTGGGCAATGACACACCCTGTCAAGCAAGACCTGAATGCAGCCGGGAGGGAACACACAGCGCGCTGTTCACAAAGCCAGGTGGTAAAGTTTCAGGCTCTGAGATTCCTTCTGCTTAGGATTCATCCTGGCTAGGCTGTTGGAAGAACCAAATAAAATAACAAATAGAAAACAATTTTTTAAACTGAAAATCTATACCTACATATATTGTAAAGGCCTATTATTCCCCTTAACTCTGCAGCTGACATGCCAGCTCTGACAGCCGCACTGAGGAGATTCCATCCCCAGGACACCAACCACACTGGCTATGGCATTCACATCCACATGGATTCCATTTCCGCTGGCGTCCAGAGGAACACAGGATCATCAATGGGCGTATACTCCACTCATTTGAGGGAAATGAACCTTGCTGCTTTGCCTCTGGGAAGGCAGCACACCATAACATTGCTCTTCTGATCTGCTACACCTGGACTCAAGTGAAACCACTTGGCCAGGAATTACCCATCTCGATCTCTGCTCATGTGGCTCCTCTCCAGTAACCCCATGTTTACACTGCCCTGCTCAGTCCCTTCTTCTCTTCTGCACACCCCTGAATGCCTGTCAGTGTACTGTATTTTGTGTAGGTCTGCCTTGACCACAAAACCATAGGCTCACTAAGTTCTTTCACACTTCTCTGTCCACTACTGTGTCAACACACATGACGAGCTCACAGCACACTCACTGAGCTGAACTGAGTTCTAGTGGGGGAGACAGCCACTTAAATGTGGACAGTAAAACAAAATATAATCACAGAGATACTGGAGAGGTAGCAGCCTTGAAGCACTGAGAAACTCGCCCTCCCAAATGATTCTCAGTGGCTCTGGCTGATTAGAAGTAGGAAGATATGCTCCAGAAGTCTTTTTTGGTCTTAATAAAGAGTTGATGGCCAAATCTTCAGTAACTTTCTGTAATCTTTGTACTGGCTGCCTTTACTATGCCAGCTTACAGCTTGGAAACACCCTTGGGTGGGAAGAAATGTTACCCAGCCTACAGAACCAACTTCCATCTAGTTTGTTCATCCAGACCTAAGGCACCCTTTGCATTCACTCTTGTGCAGCACACTTTCAAAAAGATCTGTACCCCCTCAAACATCCTTAAGGTGACATGTAAAAATTTTATCACAGGTTTAAACAGTTGCAAGTGCTGTATGTTCCCAGATGTTTTTACAGCAGATATGCCTTAGGTGTATTTCTGTCAACACCTTGGAGCTAAGGAACAGTTCATCTACCACTAATCTTCCTGGAAAGCCAACCACCAATGTTAAATCAAACAGCTGAATCAGATCCAATTTCTGTTTGAAAGGGCTATTTTATCATTTAAATACAAATTCTAATTTTTGCCCCTGTGACAACTTCTCACTTCTGAATGGTAACTCCAGAATAGATGGATGAGTAGATGGCTGGATGGATGGGTTGGGTGAGTGAGTTCACGATGGGTGACTTGACAGGTGGGTGAAAAGGTTGGTGGGTGAGTGGATGGATCGGTGGGTACACAGACGGGTGGGTGGGTAAACATGAGCCTTACCAGGAATTTGCTGACCCGGGGAGATGAAGCTCCTGAGATCACTGAAGTTCTCCTTGCTTTGCTCTCCCTGTTCCCTCTCTCGGGATCAGATTCTTCTCAGATTGTACTACTGTGCAAGACCCCAGAGAGTTTTACACTCTAGGGCAATAAAAGATAGTACAGTTCTGGACAGAAAAAAAAAAAAGGTATGCTTTTCTTCTTTTGGAAATGGGACAAGGTCAGTTGTGAAAAGGAAAGTAGATAAGAAAAATAAGCCAGGCACAGAAAGATAAATATCACATGATCTCAATTACATGGGAAATCTTAAAAAGTCAAAATCATATAAGCAGAGTAGAAAGGCACCAGAGATTGGGAGGCTGCGGACAGGGAAAATACTGATCAAGGGCTACAAAGCTCTGTGAGGCAGGAAGAACACACTTTAGAGATCTACAGCATCACAGCCATAATTAACAAAAAAAATTTATATTTCAAAATAGCTGGTTTTCAATATTCTCGCTACAAAAACCTGAGGAGATGAATATGGTGAGGGAATGCACGTGTTAGTGAGCTTGATCAAATCACCCCACAATGTGTGCACATATCCAACATCACCGACACCACAAATATGTGCAATTCTTATCTGTCACTTAAAAATAAAATTGTAAGAAGAAAGCAAAACTGGTGGACCTGTTGCAGGCAGATGTCCTGAAGCAAGTTTGGTTTCTAAAAAGTTTCTATGTCAACACCACAAATACATGCAATTCTTATCTGTCACTTAAAAATAAAATTGTAAGAAGAAAGCTAAACTGGTGGACCTGTTGCAGGCAGATGTCCTCAAGCAAGTTTGGTTTTTAAAAAGTTTCTATGAAGGTTACAGACACAAAAACGGATTTGCCCATGTGCCCTCCTGACACCAGCTTGAAGGGAGCTGTGAAAGGATTATCATGTCTTGGGCCGGGGATATAGGTCAGTGGCATAAGCGCCTGCCTGGCAAGTGCAAGGTCCTGAGTTCAATTCTAGGTACCAAAAACAAGCAAACAAACAAAAAATGGGTTTCCATTTCCAACGATCCACAGACCTGAAGTCTTCCTTCAGCTTCTTCTTGTGACTTTATTCCTGGACTTCAGACACCGAGAGGCGCACCAGTGTTTTCGCACACAGCCTTCTCTCCTGTAATTCACTCACCACACCTTCCACTCCTTACTGCACACTTATCACTATATAGTAACGTCTGTAACTATGAAGATACCACACCATACAGCATACACACTGTACATTCATCGCACAGGTCTGCTGAAATTTTCCCAATATATTTAATTAAGTAATGCTGTACTATCCAAATCTTCACTAGGACCATAAGCAATAAATTAAGAAAAACACAGCATGGATGTATGTACTGCAGAGATTTCTTGGCTGATCATTTTGAGTACTACATGAGCAACTTCTACGTGTGCTCATGTGGTTTTCCACAAGAAAGGAAACAGTGATGACCTCTCTCCAAATCAGTTCCTCCATACATAAAATATGTACAGCAAAGGGCTTTGCCAAAAAAAATCCACACACCTCATACTTGGTGTCAGTAAAAAAATACAGTGAATGTTTAAATTGTTTTAAAAAATTACTACAGAAAAAGACTCACTGAAATTAACCACCAAGGCTGGGCATGGCGGCACACACATGTGATCCCAGCACTCAGGAGGCTGAGGCAAGAGGATTGTTGCAAATTTGAGACCAGCCTGGGCTACAAAGAGAGCTCAAGGCCAGCCTGAACTGCACAGCAAGACCCTGTCTCAAAGGGACAAAAGAAAAAAGAAAAAAAAAAAAGAAGAAGAAAAAGAAGAAGAAGAAATAATCCCCCTCACAATACTTTCTTGCACATCACACACATCCCATCATTCTGGCCACTTTCCAACGCAGTTCTTTCAGGAGTATCCTCCGCTGTGCTACCATGGCTGCCTCTGTGTTCCCAACCAATTCAAGACATCTAGCTTTCATGGTCACTTGGGTGTGGGGAAGTGAGAAGTCACAGGGCGCCTGACCCAGCGAATAAGCAGGGTGAGGGTCCCTGCAGTGTTTGTGGAAGGCTGCCTTTCAGGGGGTGGCCACCGGCAGCAGCCTTCAGCTTTCTTTTTCATAGGGCGCTCGGGAAGAGGGCTGCAGAACTGCTTCGGAAGGTGGTAAGGGTGCGGAGGTAAGTGTGTGAGAAGCGAGCGGGACCGCTGGGACGTAAAGTAACGCTAGTATGTCTCTGACTGTAGTAAACGTTTAATTTCAATATTCATCATTTGGATCAATCACACCTCCTATGGTTCTTACGGATGAGTGCACAATTCTGGCTTTGTAGCGCGAGTTAGGACTACAGGATATTAAGAAACATGAAAATCAGTGATACAAATTCTAGGTAAAAATCTAAAAGTTGATTTGGCAGCAGAGGGCTGTGTTTCACATGGGCAGCACCAGAGCAAAGGGCCAGCAAAACATGCTAGATGGCTGAGTCCACGTGGCAGACCATGAATACCATACAGTGACGGGACCTCTTTCCCCGGGAATGTAGCTCCAAGGGAGAAACTGGAAGGCGAAATCTTTGTTCATCAGGAATAATTTATTCTCCTAGTACTGGAAGAGGTCCACACACTAGAAGCCACCACTGTTTTTGTAATATCATTTGGCTGGGAAACAGCAACAAAAACATTCCTGTCGGTGCCCTGTCTGTGCTTTCATGCCGCAGTGGCAGGCCTGAGGCCTCTGTGACGCCAAAGGACGATCTGTGTTGCCTGCTGCAGAAAAAGTCTGCCCCGCTCGGAGACAGTGATTCCATGCAGGTGTCCTCATGAACTACACTACTTTCAGTATTTAAAGTAGTCTCCATCATTAGGGAGGGTGTGGTCACCATTTTAATGATTTAATCATTTACTTTATACAATTTTCTGACCCAGAAAAGTGCAACAGTAAAGGTAATGTTTTATTAAACTAAAGCCCCTCTCTCCCAAACTCCCAAGGAAAGCAGGACTCCCCGTACAGTATTCATACATTCTCTCGGAGAGAGACTAAAAAAAGCTGGAGTCTACAGGCCCCAAAATAGTGAAAATTCTTGATAATATAAGTGTTCTCTGCACAGAATGTTCAGCTTAGGGTTAATCAGAAAACTTAATTGAGGTTAATCATAAAACTTTCTTTTGCCAAATGCTTTTACTAAAACCCCCTTTAAAATAGTGTATGTTCATATTTCTGCCTTACGAAGTACTATATGAGAATATAAATTAACCTGTCTTTGATAGTGAAATGCTCCTTCTCTGGACAATTATAATTTTACCTCAAAACACATTAGATACAAAACAAGCACAAGGGTTTGGATGTATACAGGCCTCAAGGAAAGCTGTACAGATCAGCGAGTGCTCTTTACAGGCATCTGCATCACATTATAAAAGTGAAACGAGGAAACTAAGTGGTGTCCACTCTGCAGGCCCCGTTAGCACCAGATGCTTTGGTGTGTGGTGCCCCGTGCTCCCAGCCCACTGCTGGGGTCTGTGGCAGCGCTGGCGGCCTGTCCTGACTGAGTCAGACTTACCCGGAAAGATCAGCATCCTGCTTTTAGGTGCACATCCAACCTCACTGCTCTCGGCCTAGCATCCCTGGCCAGGCCATGAAAGCCCACTCCAGCAAGCAGCAATGGAGAGTGCAGAGCTAGGGTGCCACTGCTCCTGCTCCTGGGACCAGCTCCCCACGGAACCGGAACCAGGCTCCTACACCATTTAGGCTTCTCAATAATTCACTTCCTGCTGGCCTTCCCTCATGCCTGTGACCCTTGCTTCACTCCCTCCCTCCCTCCCTCCTGTCTGCTGGAATCACCTCCATAACCAAATGACCTCACCCTGTCTCTGATTTCAAGAAATCCAAACTAGGAAACTGTAGTTCATAGAAATCTTTGTTTGATGAAAAGTGAGTAATTCAGAGAATCACTGGCATCAGAGGTTTGACCTGACAGAAATACAGCCATACTTAAGTCTCGCAAAACTTGCAGAGGCAGATAACAGAGGTCTCCTTAAAAGCATACTTACTTCAGCCAGTTGTTAATGTCATCAAAACAACTACTAAACACTGCTGCAGACAGCATCCCATCTTCTGCCCCAGGAGAACAGTGTCCTTATACAAGGCAGGAAACAAGTATAAAGAGGCAGGGTCACCCCGCTAGCTCAGCAGCAGGTCACATCCCAAAATAGGACCTCGCTCCAGTCTTCTCAGGAAAATGGGCCAGACTGGCACGGAGCAGGAGACAGTTCCACACAGGCTCGGGGACACGGGGGCAAAGGCCCCACGGCAGCCTGTCCCCACCCCAGAACACACGCACATTCATTTATAGACCATTTCATGAAGTCATAATTTCTTTTAAAAAATGGAAACAACAGTTTAAGAATCTCTGAAAACTGCTCTGCATTTTATGTTAAAAGATGTAGCTGAGCCTCTCGTACTTAATATTTAAATATTGTAAGTATTAAGCTGTTAAATATTACTAAGTTAGTAAATATTATAAAAGAAACATTTTTAAGTACTATGATTTAAAGCAAGTCTGCAGTTTTCTTCTTAGGAAGAAACAGCATTGAAGGGAAACTAACACCCATTATTGAACACCCATTTTCCAGATCAGGAAATAAGAGCTCCAAGAAATTAAGCAGAGCTGAGATTTAAAGTTTCAAAATACTGTAATAGATAAAAAGATGGATAGCTCTGTATCAGGTCATATAAACTAGACACAGAATGTTTTTAGAGGTTCCTAAAATGTAGCTTTGTCAAAATTTACCCTGAAGGAGATAAGTGCTTGTAGGCATATCCTTATTTTTCTACAAGTAGGAGTGAATTTGCAAGAGAAAAATTTAATATACAAGTAAAGGACAAAGACTGCTCCATGTAGTTAAGAACATACACCAAAAATAAAAAAAATTCTAAATTAAATAAATAACCAGGTACAAGGGGAAACTTATAACAGACCACATGTACATGATGGTGTCCATGTGATAATGATCTAGGGCAGGGTGGGGAACCTATGGCAAGCATGCCAGCTGTTTGCTATTATTTTAAAGCTCTAAAAGCCTCGCCATCACTGGTCTAGAGGGACATGCGTGGGGGAAGTCATAAGTACCTCATCAGGCACATCCTCCAGTCGCCCTGGGCTTCCAGGGCCAGGGCCACCTGCTCCCACTCCAGGTGAGATGGAGCCCTCACCGCCACGTCCACTGCCACCACCAGGACATTCCCCTTGAGTCAGGGCCAGCCAATGTCGAGACCAGGGAGGCCAGAGATCACACTGCTTGGAGGTGTAGGGGCCCCTAAGTAGGGAAAATGACTATGAAAACCTTTCCAAATAGTTTCCCTTAAATGGAAGAATTCTAATGACACTTTTTTTCCTCTCTCTTCTAAGAATTCTTCCCTTTTATTTTCAACACATTTTCCTTTAATTTCTTGCCAAGAAAATGGAACTGCCGGACAACTCCAGCCTTTCCTGCTATCAGTGTGTCCAGAAGCCTTTCTTCCTGTAACTACAAAGAAACACCTCTCCCGGCCAAGTGGATGCTCTTGCAGCCTTAGCCTTCCTCTGCCCACCATGCCGCCATCTCACAGGAGACTCCTGTGTGGCTCAGAATCCACGGAAGTGACAAGGGCTGGCATGTCTTCCCACTTCCTCTGCTCAAGGCACTGCCGTGAACACAGCCGCTGCTCACAGCAGGCCGGCTGGGACAAAGCCAGCACTCCGTGCATACTGTCTGGCTCCACACTCCGCTCTCATGAGTCCTTCGGCAGCACTGTGCCCTCAGTACTCACACAATGAACACACACACCCAGGTAACTTCTCAACACACACCATCCACTTTTCTTCCTGAAACGTTGCCAATCACAAAACCCCAGGTAAATGCTGACAAGGCCCAACAGTGCATCAACTGGAAGGAAATGAATGAAAGTCAACTTTGTCTCTTCCTATAGGCACTCCCCTCTCCAGCGCTGACTACTCTGTGATTCACACATGCGCTCAGGGTGACATGAATTCAGCCTCAAATGAATTGGGACTGATGGGCTTATTCTGTGAGCTATCGATGGCATTTCCCACCAGTTGCAACCCAGATGCAAGAAGTAAGAACAACTCTAAACCTCAAAAACTTGGCCAACATACATTTTAAAATGCACCAACACAAAACAAAAAGAGAACTCAAAAATCAGTTTAAAAACTGACAGGTTCCTGAATGGTGGCCCATTTGACTAAAAAGAACAGAACAGCTACAAAACACAGATGTTTCCAAAACTCTCAGAGACAGGTCTTATGAGAAATGAATTAAACTAGGGCACTAATGTTATTCATAAAGGATAATCTCCAATATAAAGACATTCTCGGTGGCCTGCCAAGCCTCTGAAGGATTCACAGTGTTCAAATGGGCGAAGGAATCACGATGCCCCCTTCTCCCCACCGCCTGCCCATGCTGCACGCCAAGAAAAAAGAACATTCAGAAAGAATCAAGGCTTCAGAAACACAGTCCACTGAAAGCAGAAAGTCCTAGAGAAAGTGGTCCCATCCCTAAGAGCCACGGTACTCAAGAAGGACTGCTACACAGAGCCCTCAAAAAAACCAATGCGACATCTTCAAACGAATCTTTCACAGGTTGTAGCAGGCTAATGATAAGGTTCCGAAGCATTCTCACAAAATCCAGGAACTAGCAAGGAAGCAGCGGCTAAAATAAAACCAATGGGCAGACTAGAAGGAAATAATATTAAGTGATAAGACAAAGAAGGATGGCAACACGGCAAACAGGACACAGGGAAGTAAGTAGGGCTGGTACCCAAGCCAAGGGAAAGCATAGGGGGGAGAAATGACACTCATCGAAACTGTTAGATACAACCAAAAGAGAATCCAAACTGAGACAAGTACAAGGGTCTGCATAATCCAGGTGCTGCCAGGGGACAGGCATTCAACCTGCCTTGGACAGAGAGCTGTCAGGCCAATTGTTTGGACACCAGCACCTCCCCACTCCAGAACGTCCCCCAGCCCAGCTCTGCAAGGCCTGCTGAGGGCCAGTGAGTGTGAAAGTTCCCACTGTCCCTACCCTACATTAGTAATCAAGGCACTGTCCCATTAGGACCATTTATAATGAGCAGTTAGGACACACATTTAGTGTATCTAAGTGGCAATATGGCCTAGGGCTGCACTTTCACTCACTTGAGAAGTACTAGGATGTAAAGCTCACATCCTCACAGTGAAGGATTTCGGTTTCCTGCCCAAATGTAGTGATTTCTACCAGATGAAGATGGCTGGGCGGCTCTCCAACAGTTTAAACAATAGTTCGTGTCTTAGATGTGAAGAACTGACTCTACCAGAGTGAGAAATTACATTAAAATCCAAGTGATTTTTTTTCCATTTTCCAATGTGGGTGATGTAAGAAAGCAGTTGATAAAAGAGCTCTGAAGGGCACTGATGCACGCAATATTTTTAATATTCATGGCTTGACATTTGGGGATCTTGTGTGGGAGACCTAAGTGGGAAGCTAGAGGAAGGCAAAGCCCAACTGAACAAACTTTGGTAGCTGACAAAGGCAGCCAGGACCTCAGCAAGAAGATAACAACAAAAAAAAAAAAAAAAAAAAAAGATTGTATCAACAACAAAACAGACAACTCACAGCCAATTAAATGGTATTTCAACCAATTCTCACTTATTCTTAAATGTACTTTCTGACTAGGCAGTAATTCGTAGTATTCAAAAATAAAAAGGCATGAGCCAGGACGCTTGGAAAGGTCTCCCCTAACTCTTACGCTCTTCCTTTTGGCTCCTCCTACTACCCAACGTCATTCACATTTTCTTGTGCTTCTTCACACTTTCTTTGAACAAATACAAACAGACACAAGGATATATTTTTCTTGCCCTCTGTAACAGAAAATGTGTGTGCCTATATATACACGTGTGAGCACAGGTGTTTACACAAGTTTTACCCCCTGCTTCTTTTGCTTAACAACATCTCAAGGATTTTTAGGGCATTCCTTTTTACTGCTGCAAGTGTTACTGAACCCGGCCCCCACTAGTGGACCTTCATGTGCTTTCCAATGTTCTGTTTCAAACAAGACTGTACTACATGTGATTTCTTGTTAAGTCATTTTGCCCATGTGTGATTATACCCGGATGATAAATTCCCAACATAGAATTACTAGTTTAATGGGCACATATACTTTTAATATTAATCAATACTGCCAAATTGTCTCCTTCAAAGACTGTATCAACTGACACTCCCACCAGGAATGTATGAAAGTACTTCCTCATAAAATTGGTAATTGTGTTACAAAGCTCATTAATTATTGCAAAACTGATAGGTAAAATCATACTGTCATTTTAAATTGCATTTATTGAGAATGAAATGGGTCATCTTTTTGTTTTCTGAAAGACCTATTTACTTCTCTTTTTCCATGAGCTGTCTATTCATAACCCTGGGTTTTAGCTTTTGAGGTGATGGTTTTAAGAAGCATTTCTAGCAAATATTCATGTGTTGAGGCTAGCCTTATTCTGTTCCTGCATCCCCAAAGTCATCTATAGTGCCCAAGTTCAAGAACTACTAACAGTCTGGTGTGCAGATTCTTAAAACACCACAGAAGTTGAGAGACGCAGAAAGGCAGGGGATTTGCAGAGAACTAACTGTACAGAACACTCAGGACTTCCTTCATGGTCCTGGGGGCCACAGAAAGGAGTTTTGCTTTGTTCTCTTAATGTTAATACTTTCTTCAGTTACTTCTTGATTTTGAGTCACACTTTAAAAGTTCTCTCCACCCCAGGGCTAGAAAGCAATTTCCTTGTTTGTTGTGTTTTTTTTTTTCTTTTTATGGTTTCCTTTTTTATATTTAAAATATGATCCATTTGAATGACTTCATTTTTTTGGATGAATGTGTACTTTTCCCCAAAGCATCTATTCAACTGTCTTTTCTTCTACATATGCGATGACATTCACAATATACTCGATTCCTTCAAGCATGTAGGTCTTTCCATTCTGCTAGGCTGGTTTGTCTTCCCACCTAAAACCCAGCATCATGGTGTCCTAATTATTGAGCTCTTACAACTGCCCTAAAAATGAGACAATATATTTAATCACAAGACATGAAGAATATTATCCTAAAAGGCATGATGACCAATTAGACTACACACGAATGTTTTTGTAAGTGAACTTCTGATGCTAGAACAAAAGGAAAATCCAAAATATATGTAACCCTGAGCACAACTGAAAACAGACACAATTACCAAATCCAAGGAAAACAGCAGTCCAGTCCTTTCAGAAATCACTTTAGACTTTATTTTAGAAGTTGCTAAAACTATAGTACAGAAGCACATAGAATACATCATACACAAATATCCCTTCTTGGATTTCCCATCACTGACCTCCAGCCTCCTGGCCTGCAAATCACCTTTTCTTCTCCCCTTTACTTTTTCATCAAATTGCTCCTTACACATTACTTGCCAACTTTAAAAAGTCTAAGTATGCTTGTATTTTTATAAATAATTCATCATATCCAAACATGTGGCATTGTTTCAGCACTTTATATGCAACACTTTGTCTTTGCTATGCAGAAAATGTTTTTGTCAAAGTTAAAAGCTTTTTATCACAGCCTCAGGAAAGAAAGCTGAGATTTCACAAATGTCTACCAGGCATCGCTCTCCTTTCCCTGGACGTGGGCCGCAGCTCCTGTTGACCTCACTGCGTGTGAATTATTGTGCACACGGTGACGCAGAAGCCTGGGCTGGGGTGCCAAAGAGTATATTCGAATTACATGGAAAAAAACAATGGATCAAATGAAGCTTCAAATTATACCAGCAAAATTCTACAGCCGCTTTATTTCGTTATCTGTTTCCTTTTAGGAAAATTAAGATTTCTAAAGACTGTGTCACTCACCCCCTCCCACTTAGACCCCTTCACGTACTTACTGCACTCATTAGACACCATGTGCTTGGCAGTGTCGAGGCAGTGAGGTGAAGAAAATGAATAAAACATGCCCCACAAGGAACACATTGGCCTCCACAACATGAACGCAAAAGCAAACAATCTCAAACACCAGGTCATGCGGAAGTGCAGATGGAACGAAAATGACAAACCCTGGGAAAGGCAATGCGGGCAGCTGACCGGAGCGGGGGCCCCATTGAGAAGACAGGGCGACCAGGGCAGAAGCTCACCAAGCACCCACGGCATGCGCACGGGGAGCGCCCGGGGCAGACAGCGAATGGACGAGCCCTACAGGAACACACCGTGGGGCTTGGAAGAGCCCTCCAGGCTACAGAACTCCACTGAGGCGTGCTCCGTGCCGCTCACAATCCTTTCAACAGCCATGCATACAGAGAGGAAAAACTTGTCTTCCTTGCCTATGTCTTATCTGATAGCAGGTATGAAAGCAAGGAGCAGGTCTGTGCTGACACACTTAGCGCCATAACCGAGGCAGTGAATATTGGTCCACAGTGGATAGTCAATGAGTATTTGTGCATCACATGATCTCCCCACACTATGCTCCTGACACCTACATGACCCTCAATGGAAAATGCAGCTGACCTCTGTAGGGAAGACTCTGCCCTTGATCTGCCGGGGGCTCTCCTCCCAGCCACTTTCTGCAAGAACCCCACCACCACACCATCATCCTACTTCACATTTCCTGAATCTTGGCCACTTGTTCCAACTCCTTTTCTTCAGCAAATAATCATCCTCAAGGCTGGCTTCCATGGGGAAGAAACTGGCATTATCCAGTTCCTGGATGGGGTTCTCTCCCATCACTGCCCAGGACAGGTTCACCTTCCTTGAATCACCCCCAGGCCCCCAACAACTGCATAGCTGCCGCTCCACTGAATCTGGCCCCTAATGACACACCGGCCACCGAAACTCACTTGACCTCTGGGACACCCGGCTTCTTCCATCTTCAGGTTCCTCTTTTGAGATCCCTGGCAAGTTCCGTTCCATGTCACCTCCTCCTGCTTGGATAGCTCTGATGTGGTCCAGGGCACCCCACAGCTGCGCTTCCTCCCCTATCACACCTGCTCCTGCTCTCTCACTTCCACTGTTCATTTCTTATTCCCACTCTCTGCTGTGGCTTCAGCTATCACCTTGTTGTTAAAGAGCCACCAATCTCTATTTGTAATCCCATTCATACTACAGCACTCTGGAGGGCTGGCTTTTTGTTCCTCAAGCTTTAGTGAAACACTTACATTGCACCAAGGAATGAACTGTTCAACTACCAACTCCACCTATTTGTTGATCAGGGGGTTCAGAGTTCATACGAGCCATCTATATAGCCTCCCTGTGAGAATCCAATCCTGTGACTGTTGCCGCTGTAATACAGTCTTTGTTCTCCAGTCTGGTCAGTCTTCTGTTTTCTAGATTTTGTGTGTCCAACTGACTTCTTAGCATCTGCTCCAGCACAACGCAGCAGACAGGCGACCCAGACTGTTCACTGCCAGCCCCAGGGTCTGGTCCTGCTGGTGCTCATGCTTTTCTCCTGCAGGCTCCCTCCCTGCGAACAGCTCTGCCAGGTAGCAGGCTTTCCTGCCCACAGTCAGGCATGCATACTGTCCCTCCCCTCTTACTCCCCAAGTCCAGTCTCCCTGCTGCCTCTGCACATCTTCCGTGCCCCCATCACATCTCAGCGCTACCCTCCCCGGCCTGATCTGAGTCACCTGTGTCTCCTGCCTTGACAGCTGTAGTGGGCTCCACAGACTCCTTGATTTCTATGACAGGATGATTGCTGGAGAGAGTAACACAGTGCACACAGGCTCAAAACCTTCCAAGAGCTCCCCCTCCTATGGGGTGTAAAATGCAGATTTGCTCTCCTCCTATGGGGAGTAAAATGACTTACAAAACCCTGCTCTGGCCCATCTGCCACTGTGACTCCGTTACACGCCAGCGTTGTGCTTGGCTCTGAGCTCCAGCAACCAGACCTTCATTCTGTTCCGCCAACCCATGGCAACCTCTGCCTGGAATATCCACCCACCTCCCTGGTATCTGTACGCTGGCTATTTTGTGCCATTCAGAGCCCGTTTTAACTCCTCCTGCCCAGTGACACCTGCACAGATCAAACTGAGCCAGCCCTCAGATTTTATTCACTGCCTTGCTCTTTTCACGTTTTTGTTTTATTTTTTTGTTTTTTGTTTTTTGCTTATTTGCTTTATTGTACCACACGAGCTGGCTAAGATCCCTCCTACCTTGGACAGTGCAGAACACTAGGCACTCAGTTCTGATACCTTGTTCTCTGGATACAGAATCAACCCAACCCACCTCCAACCATAAATGCCTAGTGTTCCAATCTAGAAACTAAGGAGTCCAACATCTCCCACTTTGTAGAGTCAATCACATAGCCATGTTATTATCACCAGTCCCTCATCAGTGCATGGTCCATGTCTGAGCGGGGCTCTTGTTGATGACTCTGCTGGAAACAAGGCACACAAAATACCAGCTGTGCCAAAATGGTGGCCTTCTTGCCTGCTCTGTAAAGTGCTCAGAGTACTTCGTAAAGGGTCCTTAGCTAAGCCCACTGAATCCTCTCCTGTCTAACCACCAGCCCTCTGCCACCAGTACTCTGGCCATATCCAAACTGCAGCTCCCGAGCAAGCTTTACCAGGCCTGCAAGTTCCCCTCTGGGACTACTTTCTGGGTGTCCAGAGAGCCCTCCCCTCTCCAGCCTCGGCCAGGCCTCCCTGCTGAAGACCCACACAGGCTGTGTGTCCTCACTGCCCCAGAAGCCACCTCCGCAGCCCTCTGCCAGTGAGCACACCAGTGCCCTGGTCTGTCTCTCCGAGCTGCATGCCTCTTGGGAGAACTGGCTTTATCTCACATACCTTTGAAGCCTGGGCCCCTAAAACAGAGAACACGCTTGGCACCCATGCTCAGAGATTTCTAGGCGCTCTGAAGACACGCACCACGCCTCACTGTGCTCAAGTGAGCTTTCACCTTTAACTGTCCAGCACAAACACATAAGTACCTTCTACACATGTGTCAGGCACTGTCACAGGCCCAGAGATACAGTCAAAGCAGCCTGCGTCTTGGGATCTTGCTGCCCTGCCTTCTATGGAGAGATGAGAAATAAACAGGTAAACCGGCAAATGAGCAGGCCAAGTCCAGACACAGCAGGTGCTACAGGTCAACAGGCACCTGCCGTCCTCTGAGCTATTCAGTCCCTGAGAGTTTTCCTTTAGACAGACTTGGAGAAAAGAGCAACTGCAGGAACTTCATTTACATTTTAAAAGGAAATTAAAATGTTCTGAACTACAACTAAATTTTCCTTCTAAGGGAAAAATTCCTTTTACATGAAAATTATTTTTCCCCCCTCAGACTGCAGGGGCTGTTTTTTATACAAACAAGAATCCACAATGCGTTAACTGATGAAGTATTTGCACTATGTTTTGCCTGCTTTACGGGAAACAAAATATTTGCTTCCACTGCAAAGCATCCACGGCGATACACTGCTTCCCTAGTGGGACAGGAAAGGGGTTAATGCACAAATTACTTAAGGCCAGTATCAGATTGAGATAGCAGAAGACTCAATCTTTTAATGATTCTCCTGCTTCTCATTTGAACTCCTCGGAACTAGCTTTACAGAGTTGTTTTTGTTTTTTTCAAAATAAAAGTGGAACTTCATAGAATTACTATTAACAACCTAAATAATCTCAGTTTCCGTAGTTCGGCCTTCTGGACAGATTAGCCAGCCAAAAGACAGCCCAGCCCTCTGTGGACAGCTGATGACGCTGCCGATACCCAGCCTGGCAGGAATTCACAGTCTTGCTTTGTTGGTCCTCTGGTAGGGCATCTACGCCAGCAAGTTAGGTCTTCTGGGAAAGAGTACCATCTTGGTCTCCCACGAACACTTTAGACTGTGTAGGTCTTCACCTGGCAGCTATGAGTTGGCTGTCCACCAAGCTAGATCCACTTCTCATGCTGTGGTGGGGGTCTTGTTTTCCTCTGCATCCTCTGCTTCATGGAACCCATAAAAATACATAAAACGTGAAGTCTAGTATAGCTTCAAAGTGCTAAACACATTTGCTCTTAAGAGGGATAATATTTATCTTAGCCTTTTCCAGTGTTGGCCACACAGTTCTCACATCTCAGGAAACAGAGCGAGAGTGGCTGGTGATGGGTGTGAACACACTTAGAGCCCACAATGCCTGCAAACATGCATTTTCTGTTTTGAATATTGGAAAACTATGCAGCAATTGTGCTTGAAGCCAACCTCACTCTGCACTCATAAATGTTTCCTACCTTATTCTCCTTGCTGTCTTTGTAACGTCCTTGACCAAGCCATTTTCCTTTTTCTAGAGGTCTGTGTGTTATTTAGTGCAGTTTACTGGTAAAACATAAACATCACAAAGAGAGGCATGGGGGAACTTGTGCTTCTAACAGTCTTTAGGGTTGTTTTCTGAACTCATTCGCAAAAGCCTTTTTCTACAGCTCCGCCTCATGCACTTCCTTTGGCTGTATCCCTCCAAACAGGTCACAGTGGAGTAACACTGACTATCTGCACAGACAGCCTGTGTTACTGTGCCACAAGGCCAAGTGCTACCCATATGGGCCTAGGGCAGCACGGTTTTTTGGCTATACATCAGACACACACTTCACACCGCAAAGTGGATTCAGTGGATCACTCTATGACAACTGATCTCTCCCATTTTGATCAGCAACACTCCTAGGAATGAAGTGTGAGGCTGGGTGACCAATCAAGAGTCCAGAGGTTAGCAAATGACAGGAAGTGAAGTCAGAAATTGTCTGATAAAGACAGTGTGAGTACGTCAGGCACTGCGACCACTCCCGGCGTGTAGCACTGGGCATTAACATTCCCACATTGGAGCAGTTCCTTCTTGGCTACAAGTTGTCAAACTCAGGATAGGTTCTTCTCTTTGGCTTGAGACTCTGGAGCTGCCTGGAAAGGACTCAGCACATGACAGTGACTTCTGATAAGTATCTAGTTTATGAGTGACACTGGATCAGTGTGACCCAAACTGCAAAGTTAAAATAAACAGACATGGAACTAGTGTACTGTGCCTTCAACATATGACTTGGGTTTTGACAACAAAAATTGTAACAGTCATTTGTACAAACTAGTTGGACACAGCACCCTTTATGTGATGACTTCTTTGTCAGACAAATCAACTAAAAGAGAAAGAGGGAATACACACTCAATACTTAAGAAACAGCCTTATACAACTGCAAAATTATATATTCTTATAGAACCTAGAATTTGTTTTCGAAAAGGTTGAATTTTAGTAAAAATATTAGAAAGTTGGCCAAATTTCAGGTATTATAGCAACTGAGATGGACATGGCTTTGCATGAGCCAACAGACAAATTCCAGAGTGGACCCAGAGGTCAGAGCAGAGCAGTATTTCTCTTAAGATCAATCTCGTCCCATCCTTGAATGAGGAGGATATATTAATAGACTGCTTTAAAGTACTTTAGTACTTACTACCTTAGTAGAGGCCCAAATGAAGCTTCTGGAGCCTTTGGTTTCCATCCAAACCCCTGCTGCTCCTAGGGACAGGAGTGTGGATACACAGAGTGGAGACCACTCTCGCCATGGCTGGTCTGACTTTCTGCGCCTTTGGCTTCTTCCAGGTGGAACTGTGTGCAGAGTGAATGCCTTCAAAGACATGCTTCTCCAGGTGCCCTGTCTTCCTAAGGGGAAAACCAGCAAGAGGGCGGCATCTCTCCTGGGCCACTCTTGCTCCTTCTCCACAGCATCCATCACAGTGCTGCCCCCCTTCCCCAGAATATGCAGCACCAGGTAGAACAGCTCAGAGAAACTCCCTCATCTACCCAGGATACGTTCTTTCAAAACACTTGCGCCCCTATACCTCCGTCTGGTCACCTTCTCCCCAGAAGTATCTCACTCTTCATCATCTTGCACCTCACCCCAGCCCGGGCCTGCACCATGAGTTGCCAAGAAAGACAGGAGATGCTTATTCTGTGAAGAAGGAACTTTAGGAGTGCTCCAGGAAGGGTACCTCAAGCAACCCCAGTCCTAGCCTGAACCTTAGGTGAGGCTCCAGCTCTGGTCCCTAGCAGTCAGTAAAAACGCCTCTGCTGGCCACATCGAAACGCTGTAATCAAGGCCAGAGCTCACCTCCTTGGCCCCAGATCCACACCACTTCAATGCACTATCCATGTGTCATGACTTCCAGGGACACCTACAGCAGGGAGAAGTACCTGGTAGAAGCCAAAGGGCCAAGAGATCAGCTGGAGCACAAGGACCCACAGCCTTAAGGCCCATCAAGTCAAAGGGCAGATACCAAGCAGAGACCCACAGGCAGCTGGAGCCCACACAGGGGTGTAAAAGAGGACACCGGGCCACTCTGCCTCCATGGCCCTTGCCTGGAAAGCGGGACTGTAAAAGACAGAGAGCTTCCTGTAGGAACACACTCACATACCCTGAAGCTTCACCCCAAAGGCGAAAGGGCAGGGGTCACTGGAGGCACCTCGAAGACCTCTGGCCTTGAGGAGGAGCTCGACCCCTTGTGTACAGGAGCAGTAAGTCGGCCAGGGCCGAGAGTAAACTGCAGTTGTAAATGGAAAGCCTAAACAGCGACCTGAAAGAGATTTCGCTGGAAGAAAAGCGCCGTGGAAACGTGGTTCATTCAGTGAGGAGCAAACAAAGGCTTGGGTGCGCACGCGGCGCAGCAGCAGCGCTCAGGGCCACGGCAGGCAGCCGCGCCCGCCCGAGCTGGCGCCCAAGTAGTCCAGTGCCCCGCAGGCGCAGCCTTCCGGACCGTGACGCTGTCCGCCGGCCCCGCCTCGCCCCGCCGCCCTGGTCCCCCGCGCTCATGGGGCTCGCCCGCCATCCGCAGCAGCGGCGACTCCCTCCTCTGCCCCCGGCGCCTCTTTCCTCCACGTCTCCGCTCGCCTCCCCGTTCTAGCGAAGCTCTGCCTGACTTTCGCTGGGGCTGGGCCCCCTCCCCCGTGGCGCGCCTTCTGCCGCCCCTACCCGGAGCGTCTCAGCCCCGCGCCCACGGGTGGCAAGACAGGGTGGCAACGGTCGTCCCGCCAGTCGGAACCCGCCGCACCTTTTTCCTGCACGCTAGCACCCCATTGTCTCTGCTCTCGCTTCACGGACTCGAACACGCTAACCCCAGGGTCCTCATTGGGCGGGCTCCGGGAGGGGGCACGTCCTCTCCGGGTGGTGCACACACTCCCACCACGCGACTCCAAGCTCTGCAACAAGGCCCCTGCGGGGAAGGGGCGCCGATACAGCTGCCTCCGCATTCGGAAGCGCCTGGCCTGGGGTCCGGCCTACCCTCGCCCCAGCCACAGGAACCCAGCAGGGTCGGGGGGGGGGGGCGTGTTTACTCCAGCCGAGCGATCAAAGGCTGGACAGAACCAGGGATCTGTCGCGAGTGGTGACAAAGTTGCAAGTATAAATACGTGCCCTGCGCCCGTGGCCTGGACCAGCCAGGGGGTCAGGACGGCGGAAGGTCCCGTTTGCACGCCCTGCTCCCACCGCCCCCAATCACCCTTCCTCCGCGCGCGCCGAACCTGGGAAAGCCCGGCGTTCCTGTGCTAACGGACGCTCCCGCGCCACCGAGGTGCCAACCAGCTTCCTGCCCTTCCAGGGAAGCCGGCCGGGCGCTGACCGCCCCTGACCCACACACCGGGACCGCCGCCCACCTCCCTAGCCCCCTTCCTCCCCGCGAGCCGCCCCCACACACGGCGGCACGGAGCCAGGCCACTTACTAGGGCTCAGGAAACATTCGGTCAGCCTTCGGAAGCAGCTCGTACTATTAGAAGATCCATCTTCCATGTCGGAGCCGAAAAGCAGCGGCGAGGCAGCGGCCAGGGCGCAGCCGGCGCCTCGGGGCCGCCACGGAGTTCGGCCGCCGCCTGCCGGGCCGGGGCCAGGGCAGTCCCCGCCGGCGCTCGGGAAGCCGGAGCCCGCGCTGCGCGCGTCTGGGCAGAGGGGGATCCGGGGCGGCGGCGGCGGCCGGGTCCCGGCGCGCGCGGGGAGCAGCAAGCCCTGGAGCGCGAGCGAGAGGAAGAGACGCCGCCTCCCGCCGCCGCCGCGGGCACTGCCGCCGGGGGGGACGCTTAAGGAAGCTGCTTCTGGTCCTCCTCCGCCGCCGCCAGCATCGCCGCCGCCGCCTCCAGCCGCCGCTGTGCCCTCCCTCCCTGGGAGACGCGCGGGGAGGTGGAAGGCAGGCGCGGCGCGGAGAAGGGGGGGAGGGGGAGGGGGCGGCGGCCAGAAGTAAAAGGAAGGTGGGGAGGAGGGGGGCCCCGGCGAGGAGAAGGCGAGCGCGCGGGGAACGCGGGCCGATACCCAGCGGCCTGCGCCGAGCACCGAGAGGGCGCCCGGGCCCCCCGCAGGGCTGGCTCGGCCTGCCGGGGAGGGGGGCGGGCGGGAGGGCGCGGCAGGCTCGTTCCGGCCGCAGCCAGGCCGCTCGGGGGCCAGGCCCGGGCTCGCCGCGCTCCCCTCGCCGGCCGTGCCGCGCCCGGGTTCCGGACACGGTTGTCCCGGGCCAGAGCCCGGCGCGTCCCCAGCAGCTGGCCGCGGGGCCCCGGGGCGGGGAGCGCGAGGCTCCGCGGGGCTGGCCATGGCCCTGTGCTCGGGCTGCCGCGGGGCAGGCCGCCCGCGGGAAGGACTGGGCGCGCCCCGCCCCGCAGGACCTGCGCTCGCCGGCCGCTCTGCCCGGGCGCTAGTCCGCTCCTGCTCCCCCTCCTCCGGCCCTGCCGGCCCAGCCTTCACATCGCGCTGGCTTTAAGACGCAGGACAATCCAGGCTTCGGGGCGAGAGCCGGCGCCTAGCCACGAGCTGGCACGCGCTCTCTGCGTCCTCCCGGCCGGGCGAGGGGCTGCGGAGACGCTGCCTGCGGGCGTGGCGTGGTCTGCGCGCTCCGGCGCCGGGGCCCAGGCGGCTGCTTCGGAGCAGCGAAGAAGAGCGCCGCAGTGCCGCTGCCGGTAGCGGAGGCGGCGGCGGCAGAAGACGCCCACTGGCGGAGCGAGCGCTCCCCACGCCGCCGCCCGCACCCTCACGGCGAGCCGGTGGGGTCTGGGCACCGCCGCGCCAGGCCCCACACCCTGGCGGCCCTCTGCGCAAGTGTGTGTCCACCCCGGGCCCGCGAGCGGGCAGAGCTGCCGCTGCGTTTCTGCGGGTCTGCTCACATAGGGGTCCCGTGTTTTGTATTCTAAACCCGCAGCCCTGCAGCTGCTCCACCTATGTGCTGTTGGGCGAGCCACGTTGGCCTGTTGATCGCCTGAGCCCGGGAATCCTCCCGCTGGCGAGCCAGCAGCCCAACCCAGCAGCTCTCAATCAGAGCTCCCAAGAGAAGAGTTCAGACTCAAACATTTGGTAGGAGTTTAAACCAAGCACAGTTTCCTGTAAACCTAAGGTTTGAGACTGCTCATCCCCAGGACTTCCTTTCCAGTTGTCACGTTACGACAAACTTCATGTACACACGTCCAGCTTGTCCCAGTGAGCACAGAGAGTAGAAAGAGCAAACTATGGCTCAGACACGAAAAACGATGTGTTTGTCAACCTGAAACACTGTAGTAGCCTCCTCGCTGGCGGCTAAGAGGCCGCCTGGCCCCCTTCAGAAGCCAAGAACAGACAGTAGCAGTGGAAGGGAGCTGCGCTGCCCAATGGGCGCTCGGAACGGGAAGCCGCAGGAGTTTGGAGAAGTTGGAGAGGAGGAGCGCAGAGCGCGCAGCGGCCGAGTTTCACAGGCGTGTGCGGCGGTGACCCTCTGCTTGAAGGCTCCCTGCTGGGGACAGTAACCCTGTTCCTCGCGGTGGGACCCTTCAGACTCCTCGACGGAGGCACTTCCTTTGAAAGGCAGCACACGCGCCACAGCCCAGCTTTGGCGGAGGGCAAGGCGGGCACCTGAGCGTGCGGCGCGCTGCCATGCAGCGTCTGTGCTGAACAAATTTGTGTCCGCTTTGTGTAAGTCTCACCGGCCAGGGCTCTAGGCGAGTGCCCTGGGCCCTCCCGTTCTCCACACTTTCTCCCTCCCTAGCCAGTTTCACATGTTTTTATTTTGAAGCCCAGTCCAGATTCCTCCTGGTCTGCGCTTGTCCCGATTCCCATCAAACCCCTTCCCCAGAGTGGCAAAGGGCGGGTTTGCATCTGCGCCAAACCAAGCAGGAAGGACTCCAGAACTCAAGGGAGATGGTGCATCTCCTCTGTGCCCCAAAGTCCTCGGACTTCTCAACGATTCTCGGAAAGACTGGGAGTCGCATGTAACAGGCGCCAGTCGGGACCTTCACTTAGGTCGGAATCTCTGAATGTGCAGAACAAGAATATTCCAGAGACTCTCACCTTCAAAGAAGGGGTGTTCAGAGCCGCTGTATGTGCATAACCCGCCCCCCTCTCCCCGCGCCTGCCAAGGAAAAGCTAGACAGGAGCAGCGCCGCTGGTCTCTGGTCACAGGCTTCGCTAGCAGCTTCTGATGCCGACCAGCGCGACACTTGTTACTTCTCTCAGAGCGCGATTTGCTGCGGGCAAGGACTCACCCCTCCGGCAGGACGGGGGCTTTCACACGTTTAGGGAGATGAATTTCCCCTCAGAGAGTTTATCGTTTATTCCTTTACGCTTACAATGGTTCTCTTTGCCCTTTACGGCTTATCGAATTCATTTTTTGGAGTCAATAAATAGATTTTCCAGTTACAAGAAAATTTGCACTTAACTGGAATGTTGAGCCACTTTTCAGGTACAGGAGAAGGGTGGAAACCTTGAAATATTTGTTCTGGGAGTCTTGGTTAAATCAGGATGCAAACTCTAGAGCTCTCATCAACTCTTTCCCAGAATTTCTTTCAACTTTTCATCCTTCTTTTCTCTGATTGCTTGCTGGAGGGGACACATTTCCTGGAGAAATGAAAAATCACAAAGCAAGACAACGGAAAGGAACCATTTGAGGAGTTGTTGATGGATTAGCAATTAAATTTTGATTGCTGTTCTCCTAACTGAATACTAACATCCACGTTTGTTCACGGAAGTCTCACAGGCACACAGGCACTTTGCCATTCTTCCAGAACTATTGTTTAGTTGAAGATTTAAATTACAAACACAGAAGGACTTCTCGCTCACTGTGCTCAGGCGTTCCAACACCTGTGGAATGTTTCTTTCGAATTCTTTTTCATCCCTTTGACTTTCTCTAGTGGTGCATCAGAAAAAGAAGTCTGTCACTAAGTACTAAGTACTCTAATTTTTATATGAATAAGCACGCTGGCCCATAATTGAATGATCAGTACATAAAGTTGACAACATTGTAAAGCGTCAGAACGTCAGCAGGTAGCAGAACTGTAGTTGTCAGGAGCACGAAACCAGAGAAATCTGCTTGGTTGAAATGTTCCCAGGAAAGTGAAGGATTTCCTTCATTCCAAGAAGAGAAAATGCCAGCCTAAACTGTAGGGAATAAAAACTAAAAGAATATTAATGCCAGCAAAGATGTCAAAATTTTGATGACCTTATTGATATTCCACATTGTAAAAGAACACAAGCCATTTGTCTCTACCCTTTGCCAAAAGTTATCAAGAGACTTATCAAGACAGTGAAGCCTTAGCTGAGTAGACCTGTATCATGATGCTCATGCTGAAGCTGCCCAGTCTTCCATATATTATGTTTAAATACTTCTGTACTAGTTTTAGTTATTTTATGCTTAAAATTCTATTTTTACTGGAAGTAATACCTTCCTGCTTATTAGCAAATTTGCATTATATACTCTTAAAAACATGGGTCAAGGTAGAGTCTAATAAATTTTTAAAAGATATTTTTCCCCAAAACATTACAATATTTCATTAAAACTTAACTACATAATTCTTTTCCTAATCTATGAAATGCATAGCTAACATGAATTAGTATTTCATGAACATTTTTGTAAACATAGGTCTGTTTCTGAAATCATTTTATTTTATAATTTCAACATTACCTTTCAACAACTGTAAAGCTCACATCACTGATTCTTAAGAAACATGCTTTCTCTTTTAAAATGCTAACAACCTTCATTAATATGGAAAAACAAAGTTTAATTACATGTTAAACTCATCTACTTAAACTGATAAGGACTATTAAAAGATAGTTTTTCTTTAACTTGATTTTAATTTTTGTAACTTACTTAAAGTGTATAACAAAGCAACTCATTAGCAAGTGGCTATTGTTCCTAAGTCAGATTTCTCAATTTAATACCTAGCGAATGATCAACACATATGTGCTACAGGTGCTATAGGCATAAACTACATTCTGACAAGATAGTTTCTTCACTGTGTAGAATGCTGAATGGAGTTCAGCACCAGGTAAGCAGTTATTCATGACCCCTCTAGCCCATAGAATCCTTCACTGCTAGGTCTAAGTTTGTTTTACCGGGAGCCTCCTCCAATGTGGCTCAGCCCCAATCTATCATGGCTTCATTATCTAAGCCTCCTGGACCTTATGTATTTTATCCATTCAAATTAGCATGTTACACTGAATTGCTTCCTAAAACAGATGATGCACATGGGACTTGCACTGACAATTCTGTTTCAAACAGCTTGACATCCAAGGTCTTACCATTCTTAAGTATTTAGTAAAGGCCAGCATGCAACTGGCACTCAATAATTGTTTCCTACCTATCACCTGCATGCCAACCAGTAACAAATTTCTATTACTGTTGATGTTAACAAATCTAGAGTAAAGAGGAGGGTGGGCCTTCCAGTATTGTCATAATCAAAGCTAAAAAAAACCCAAGGTGATTGATTATAATTCTAATAAGGAAAATATTGTTAGAGATAATACCTTCAATGGGACAGCCTTGAAAACAGACCAAAGATAGTAGAAAAGACTATGGCACCTACCACTTGTATTCCTAAATCTTTTATTTCAATCAAATTTCATTTTTTAATTCAAATGAGGTAACTACAAAATAAATTGTTTATTGTCTATAGCATAAAACAATAACCAGTGTAAATTGTATCATTCTTTTCTAAGAGAATAAAAAAGGAACAATAGCAAAATACCAACAATATAGACAAAAACAAGACAAAGCAAGAACAATAAAAATGATACAAGGCTTCAGAACAAAATGATGGGAATTAACAATGGCTTTTATATTACATACTGTTATCATCAATGAAGTTGCTAGATTACCACATGTAAGAGTGCAAGATTGATCAAACCATTAAAGAAAATAAAAATGAAAAACAAAACAAAATTAGAAACAATACAGAGTTTCACTAGACAGGATGGTAGAAATTTACCAATTGTTATATTGCATATTGTTGTCTTCGAATTAGTTGTTCAGATTACCAGATATAAGCATGCAAAATTTGTCAAAAAGTAAAAAAAAAAAAAAAAAATGAGGCCCACTTAACCCAGTTAATCCCCTTCTGGGTATTTTCCCAGAAGAATTAAAAACAGCAGGCCACAATGATATATGTGTATCCATGTTTATAGCAGCACAATTTGTGATAACTAAATCTTGGCAACAACCCAAATGCCCATCAGCTGAGGAATGGATAAAAAAAGATGTGATATTTTTATACAATGGAGTATTACTTAGCTATAAAAAAAGATAAAATCAAGATTTTTTTGTAAATGGATGCAAATAGAGACCATACTCATAAGTGAAATAAATTGGATCCACGTATGTAAGCATCATATTGTCTCCCCAGTGTAAGAACATGAAAGATTAAATAAAACCTAAAACATATAATAGATATTATGAAAGGAAAAGAAATTGTTCAAAGAAAAGAACAACTAACATGAGGAAAAGGAGAAAAAGAAAGGAAAAATATATATTATTCTTTTTAAATCAATATCAAAATAGTGCCTAAGTTTCAATTAGAGTATTTTTGATAACATGAGGATGGCTAAACCCTGAATGTTTCTAATAAATTTCAAGTGTCCATTCCATCTGAGAAAGAGATTATACGTATTTCTTGATTAAAATTAGATACAAATAGAAATTTTCATTAGTGAAAAGCAAAGTACTTAATTCTTGAGAATAAGCTTCATATAATGGCTGAGTTCTAGTCCTAAGGACACCAGTATTGGGAAGTACATTGAACATATATGATAATCAGTACTAAATTCTAGTGCTAATCATGTTGAATACTGATGCTCCTATATAATACTGCTGCATTACAACACAAAACTAAATTCAAAAGATTCACCATTAAAAACTGCCATATCACTTTTGAAACCCATTGGCATTTATAGTGCACTGAAATTTTCAATTCTCAAAATCAGATACAAATTAGAGTTCAATTATTAGTTCTGTTTAAATAATCAGTACTTTCAGCAAGTGTTTATAAGTAAGAGATATATATTTTTTGAAGTAGTATTTCAAGAATCAAAGAAAGGCAATATGAAGGAATTATAGTTCATAAAAATAGTAGTAATAATAATCCTAAAAGAAAGAAACTACTTCTTTCAGAGAACTATACCTCAGCTTAAGCATCTGTATAGGAAAGAATCCTGGAAGGGCAGCAGAATAAGGAGGATTGACTGAGTGATGGATTTTAAGGGCTGAAATCACTAAGGCTGCCAGCCTCAGCCCTGTGAGTGCCTTCTTTGCCAGTGAGCAGACAGGCGCAGCCAGGGTACTCAAATCTTCCCAGGGTCTCTCTAACTATTCTCATATCCTAACACCAGCAAGTTATCATGTGATATCTCTCATTATTTTTTTTTTGAACTGGAAATCGAACTCAGGACCTTGCTCTTGCCAGGCAGTCGCTTTGCCACTGAGCCATCTTCCTAGCCCCATGTGATGTTTCAGTGGTGCATTATTAATGTTATTTGAAATAAGCAGATCTTTTTCTACTGCTTGGAAATATTTTTCTTACCAACCTTTCCAATTTTAATAGCTAAATTTCTATAATGGGCTTTGACATATATCTAAGGGGAAGCAACTACAAGAAAAAGAAAAATTTTTGGATTGTTTTTAGCTCTATCTCTAAAATGAGGATCAAAATGATTGATTGGACCCAAAGCATTGATTCCTTTCTGTTTGTCTCAGAAACAAAGCAGGGCGATGACCTGTGGCACAAGTGGGGCCTTCGAGTTTTGATTCCATCTGGGCCAGAATGAGCTGGGCATTCAAGAGTGTGAGGCAGAGGCAGAGTTCGTTCACATGGGTGGATGGGTCTGACGTCAGGTGTGGACTTATAAAGATGACAGGTTTTCAAGAGGAGAAAGCAATGGCTTTTTGTCCCTGAGCTTCTCTCATTAAAGTGCCAAACGGGAAAAGAGTGATCTTAAAGTACTGATGCACATCACGCTATATTAGGACAGTGTCTGGGCCATGTTTTCAGGGATTTGGATTTTACACAATTGGAGGTCATAGCCTGGACTATCAACACACACACACTGCTGTCCATTGGCATCCACAAAAGCAGCCCATTGTGAGGTGTAGAAGAGCTTTGTATATCAATTCTTTTAAAATGGACTCATGGGGAAAATCATGTAAAAGCCAAAAGATGCACAGTGTTGTTTTGCAGCATTTGTTCTGCCTTGATGGAGAATCAAAGAAATCTGCAACATCTACTAGATCAGCAGCGGAAGGAAGGGGTATTTGTGACCGGACAGTTTATCTTTTAAAATGCAATAGTCACATTTATCTTCCTTGATTCTGGGATAGGGGGTTGATGACTTTGTGTTCCTGTTTTGCTCCCTGGCCATTAACTGTCAGCACAGAAGGCAAGGTCAGCACCACGGTCTTCCTCTTCCCTCCTGCAGAGCTGGGTTCCCCTGCCCTCTTCTCCCAGTAGTGGAGGACACATTTCAGCGAGAAAGTGACAAGGATTTAGTTGTTTCCAACAGAATACAGCCAAAGGGAACAACATGAGAACTAAGGTAGCCTCCTGGGTTCAGGTACCTGTTCCTTCCTGTCTTGGTTACTTTTCTCTCTTCACTGAGGCAAAATACCCCAACTTAAAAAGAAGGAAGGAAAGGTTTATTTAGCTTACAGTTTGTGGAGGTTTCAGTCCATACTTGGCTGGGTCTGAGGCAGAGTAGCACATGGTAGAGAGCAAAAGTTCATGGCAGCAGAGCACAGCAAAAACAACCAGCAAAAGGGAGGAATGGCGGCAAGCAGCCTCTTTCTACCTCCCTTACATTACAAACAGGCTACCCCCACCCAAGGGGCATGTAGCACTCACATAATCTCTATGCCCTCCTCTTCCACAGGCTCAGGATGTATACAAAGTAAGCACCTTGGCCTCCTGCTGAGTCACTCAGCCAAACTTCTAGACTCCCCAAGTTGACACAATGTATCAACCATAACACTTCCTGACTCCCCATCTTCAGTTCTCTCACTGACTGATGGACCACCTGGAAATGCACTTTTCTCCTTCTTCCATCTCTGATAGATTGTCATTAGAAAGTTCCAGAAATCTTCACCGAGGCATCATTTGATCACCTGTATGTTAAAATAATCATAAGGACTCTTGCTTTCTACAGATAACTGGCCATTGCTGCTACTGGTAACAAAAATATCTGTTTAATACAATTCCTACTTGCAAAAATATACTAGAGTCAAGTGTATTTTCCTTTCTGGAAATATCCACAATGGCTCACTTGCACATGCTGCTCCTTGAAAGACATCCAGAGTACTCTGAGAACCTCTGTTGAAGGACACAACTGTGGCAAGTCTATCATCATAGAAAGGTGCCTCAGTGTTGCTTACATGACATATTGTTTATTTTAAAAGGACCTACCTGGCCCAAACCCAAGTATGTGAAAGAGCTGAGTAGCAAGAGACATCTCAGGGGCCTTTGCTCAAGCCAGCCAATTGGCAGGGAGCAGGAGGAAGTAATCTTCCCACATCTGATGGTTAAGATTGTCCCAGGGAAGTCACAGACAGAAAGCTCCAGAAGGGCAAATAATTTGCATATTCAGGGCAAACTGAGCCTCCTCTCCTTCCTGAAAGCCCTAGCAGTGGGCCTCTGGTCTCATACTGAACATCTTGACTCAAGACATTTGCTTTGTTGCACACAGGCTGGCCTAGCCTTCTATGCTTTTAGTAGAGTCACCAAAACAAACAACCACAGCAGTTAAGTAAAATACAGGAAACAAAAAGTGGCTTCAGGACCATCTATCATAGTTACCATTTAGCTGAAACCACTTTGCCATGCATACCATAAAGACCATACCACAGGGACACTGCGAAATGTAAGGGAACATCATTAACTGAGATTCAACTCATTTGATGAAGTTAGGCAGTCAAAGCCCAAAGATCTAGATGGTGTGATCTTGTGCCTTCTGAATGATTTTCTGAGTAGATTTTTAAAAATGGAGTTGGAAAGTTAAAACCAGAGGCTACAAATAACTGTGATTTTTATCTATCTTATACAATTGATATGTCATGATATAATTGCATTTATTTAAGTATTTATTTCCTCTAATGTGTTTTTTTAATCTGTCGAGTAACCTGGAGGCAGTGGCACTGTTTTCTAGAAAGCTTGTCGGGTTGGATACAGTAGAGAAGGCAGAAGATTCCTGGTGTCCTAGAATACCCAAACTGCCAACAATTGTACACACTTTCAGTAAAGATGAGAGCAGCAGTAAATGTACTAAAGTGGTGTGAGAACCTTGTAGATGGGAGACAGCAATAGCTCAACTTCTGCATGAGATGTTACTCACTTTTTCAGCTGCAAAGTGTGTCTGTTAATTAACTGTCGGGGCCTTCTCTCCATTTTGTGAGAGGTTTGCAATATATCCACTTTGAATAACCCCTTTTTTGCAAAAAGGTTGGTATTTTTTCAAAAACAACAGTTTTAAATTATAGTTAGATATTCATAACATGGAACCAACCATTTTAGACCTTTCTAAGCATGCAGTTTGTAGCACTAATTATATTCACAACGTTGTGTAGACCTCTATCTCCCATCTCTAGATTTTTCTGCTGCTCACAAACTTAAAGTCTATACCCATTTAAACACTCCCTAGCACCACTTTGCCAGTGCCTGGGAATCACATTAGCACCAACTTCGTTGACTAGGCACAGAAAATTGATCCTGAAGGAAGGTTAGAATGATAACCAGGGGCCCCTACAAAAGTATAGAAAATGAATGGAGTTCTCCAAGGAAGCAACTTCAAGCAAAAATTAAACCTTATCTACTGGAGAGGAGATATCCCCAAATATGCATGGAGTGGAGAATGCATAAACCTACTAGCCATCGACTAAGAAAAACAACACGCAGTAGTCTGTGTCTGTGAAATCACGTTTATCATCTGTTTAAAAAAATTTTTTTAATCTTTTTAAAATTTGTATTTTAACTGATTCATAAAAACAAAAAATTGCAGAGGTTTGAGGGATATCATGAGATGTTTTGCTATATGAATATATTGTATAATATTTATATCAGGGTAAACATATCTATCTCCTCAATCATTTGTAATTTGTGGCAAAATATAACAATCCTTTCTTCTAAGCATTTCACTATTTTTGAAGTCTAAAGAGCAAAAGACCACTACTACAAACGCCCAATGCCTACCTGCCTCTAATATTTTAAAACCTGTTTTGATTAAACTTTCCTAGTCCTTTTCTCCTGAGACCAGTGAGTTTAGTAATTTTACTTTTCAGAAACACAATAAATACAACAAGGACCACAGGCGGGTGTGGTGGCACATTCCTGTAATCCCAGCACTCTGCAGGCTGAGGCAGGAGAATTGTTGCAAGTTCTGAGGCGCCCCCCTAGGCTACAAAGTAATCTCAAGGCCAGCCTGAATTGTATAGTGAGACCCTGTCTCAAAAAGACAAAAAAAAGACAGCAAAGCATGACCAGATGAGGCACTTTCCTACTCAGTACCCAGAAATGACTATCATCCCCATTGCTATGGTTTGTGCCTGCATGTCCCTCCAAATCCTCATGTAATCATGGGGCAGGCTTCTAAATATTTAATTTATCCATAGTCCAAGGCTGGGATTACGGATGTAAGTGCTACACCCACCCTGGGGCAGATAGTTTACTTATGTAAGGGAGAAAAAGGATACTTGAAGCCACTCCTCCCTTGTGCTCCTGTTGCTTTTGCTATTTTCTGCTGCCTTGAACTGTTGCCCTCTGCCATGTGCCACTCTGCCTTGGAGCCAGCCAAGTATGGACTGAAACGTCCACAGACTGTGAGCTAAATAAACCTTTCCTTCCTTAATTTTGAGTATCAGATATTTTGTCTCAGCAATGAGAAAAAAGTAACCAAGACACCCATATACATGATGTCTTCTGGGTTTTTGATCCAGGAAAGGAAGTTAAACTGCTCATTTAGCCAACTTTATGTTAGCTATTTTGTGTATGAATTTATGAAGTCTGCATTATGACTGTACTCAAAAGACTCAACTAATTTACTATCATATGTGCTATATAAATAGCTCTAACAGGTAGGATTTAGGTCAATTTTGTAGGTTTTGCATAAATGGATTATAAAATTCATGAAAAGCATGGGTATGGGAAAAATTAAAGCTTTCAATGTCCTTTTTAGATCTGTATTTTTTGCTTTGTTCTCTAAGCCAGGTTGTGGAGCTTAAGTATTTCCAGATCTTTCTGTTTACTAAGGTCAGATCACTTTAGAAGCATCTCAGTTAAATTATTCCTCCCATATAATAGCAAGTTACATTAAATAGCATATTTTAAAGTTGGATTAGTAATATATGCTATGAAAATTTATCCCATCTATGTTCATTAAAGCTTTATTTCTTAAGTAATCATAAAATACAGCTAAAGTCTGCTCTTTTTGAAATCTGATTTAAACAAATCCAATATAAGTAAGTTTTCAGAAGACAGATCGCTATAAGAAAGAGAAACCTGTGACCCACTATAACATGTTCCCTTGCATGCTGAAGATTATTTCCTGCACCTAAAAGTTGACTTTTCTAAAAAATATTTCCAAAATTTATCAAAAACTCACTGATTATATGAAGGTTTGCATTACTTACATACATCTTATTGGTCACTGTATAAAGAGCGATGGTGAATCTCTCAGAGACAAGCACCCAAACTGCAACCCAAAACACACTTACTTATTGCAAAGTGCCAACACTGCAATCAAACCTGAATACTGGGGTTTCACTTTAGAAAAAACTACTCATCCATCGACATCTTTTGTCTTAAAAGAAAAATAAATATCATGGGTGTCATATGTCTATCACCACTAGTATAATCTCTTTTAGCTCTCTCAAAGCTGTTGAAAATCATTTCAACAATCCACTGTGGTTGACTGGAGTTGCTAGTCTTAACTAGACATTAATGAATATTCCCCCTTTTTCCATATCAATGGATTAATTAAAGAGCCAGCATGACCACTACCATGCTTGCCAAAGACAAAACTAAACAGTTAAGTCCCAGAACTGTCGGGTCTAGCTGGACTGACCTAGAAAGCGATCAACAAGCACAAAAAAAAACTCTGAAGAACATAGATAATGGGATTTATGAAAACTTGAACTTTTCAACAGTTTGAATAAATTGAAAAAGAAAGGCATCATTGGAAGGAAATATTGCACAAATCCTGAGTCTAAACCCTTGTAGTATGTTTATATGCCCTTGATGTATACAATTCAATATTCATTCCATAGTTTCTTCCAGCCTTCTATTGTTCCATTTTGATGCCTGCTATCTCAGAATAAGAAAAGCTTTTGTCTACTTTTCCATTTACTCCATGTAGCAGGGGGTATGCATTTCTAGACAAATGTAGCTTCCCTGTAGATCTGGAGAGGCAAAGGTCAAAATCAAATTTCTAGGGGACCGTGGTTGGGTCAGGTAGTTCAGCAGGAATCCTCAGACCTTTACCCCACAACTCAGGTCTCTACAGCCACTTCTGTTTTCAAGTAATTACTTCATGGCTTTACTTTTCCCATTACTTATTTATACATAATTAGTTTCAACTGATAGCTTCACGGTTTCATTTTGTTTCTAGTTTTTATGATATCGATTCAACTTCATTGTTTTAATCTTCCTTCTTCAATGTCAAACGCATTTTCATCCATACATTTTCCCTGAGTTGCACTTATGGAGATTCTATTGGTTTCAGAATAAAGTATTACCCAGTATATATGTTTCTAGGTGATTTTAAATTGCAGATTTTCCTAACTAACCCATATTCTTTGATTCATGGGTTATATCAAAATGCGTTTCTTAATGTTCAAGTAAGTAAGAGTACTTCTGAACATTATTTGACTTTTGGATTATATAAAGACTGTGACCTGTAAAATCTCTGAATTTTACATTAAAAGAAATTGCTCCTAGTGCCCACATATCTGATTACACTTTCTAACTTTTAGGCAGGGGAAGGAGAGGCTGAACTGGTTGACCCACACAGAAGCAGAGAAAGATCTATTCTAGAGGCAAATTGCCCAGCTTCAGATCTTTTTTTAAAAAATATTGTGCAGTTCTTTTCTGTTTTTGCTTGTTTTCTGACTTTTATTAGTACATGTTTGCAGTACATAAAAATTACAATCATTGTAGGGAATTGGTACATGTACATAACACATTTCAAGTTTCTTTTTTTCCATTCCCTCCACCTCCTTTTCTTTTTCCAATATCAGATTCATTTATTTATCTGATAAAACCTTATAAAGCTAATCATCATATATACAGATTACAAACCAGACTAGTAGGCTAAAGAACAAATAAAACATGTAAGACAATTATACTAAATGAAGGTGCACTTTGAGATTCATCTTGTTCTTACCTCTCTCCCACTGTGTGTCCCTGAGCAGAACTGTTCCAAGTGTTATCATCCATCTTTAGAATGGAAGCAAGAAAACTATTCACCTCCTCCTGTTGTTTTTAGAATTATGTAAGATCATGTGTACAAAATGCCTAGAATGGCCCCCCGGAAAGTAGTAAGCCCTTAGTAGATAGAAACATCACCAAGAAAAGATGAAAAAGAGGAGGGAGGAGGAGCAAAAGAAAAGGAGGATGGAGAAGACGAGGAAGAGAAGTATGAAAGGAGGAAGAAGAGGAAGAGGAAGATCAAGAGAAAAGAGAACAGAAGAAAACAGAACAAAAGAAGTAGTAAAGAAGCTCCAGTCAGAGCAGAACTGGTTTTGAACTCCACACCCACCCTTCCTAGATGCCATAGCCATCATTTCATATTCTGAGTTTTTTTAGGATGGTCAGTGGGTACAAAGTAGAAGCTGTGAGATACATGCAAAGCACGTGACTGGCGCCAACACCCAATATTGTGACCTGCTGTTTCTGAGGACTGCGGTATGAGGTAAGTTGTACTGGCTGTGATTTCAGCTAGTAAGCTAGCTGTAGCTTACTTGATTGCTCCTGAGGACCCATATGAGCTAAGGAAAGGTTCTGAGCTCACCACTCAAGAGAGGAGCACTAGTGGCTTCAGACACTGAGATGTGACTGCTTTTCCCAACAGAGGCAGAAAGTGCACATGAGTAGTCATCTTGGAATGGCAGAACACTGCCTTCCAATACTAAGTTCCAGTCAGGGACTTTCCTGCTTTGTGGGTGATCCTCATCCCCAATGCTAAAGCTTGGAGAAGCTTGAAGTTATTCTACATCTACTCCTATTTATTTCTGAAGTTATTCTTGTACTAGACCCTGTGCTCTTCTCTGAGCCTTTGCCTTGTTCACTCAGGACCTATAATTTGGGGATAAGGGATCAACTCTGTCAAGCTTGAGTTTTCAAAATAAGTCTCAACAATGAGGAGCAAGGTGATGTCAGAATCATTTGGTACCAGTGCATCATTGGTTTGCCTACTCCTGTGCTTGTCCTAAAGATCTGATCAAGTTTGTCATATAAATTTATTTTGCAAATAAGCAAATAATATGTTTTCCCAAGCCTGATATTTATTATCAGTTTTTTTCTTTTGTTTTGTTTTGGGATACATGTGTTGAGCAAAAAATCACACTATAAAACTCTACAATGCATCCTTGAGAATATAAATAAAATTGGAGTATGGGTTGGTATGGTAGTAACAGTGTTTATATATGCATGGGCCAACAAATAAGAGTTCATCCTTATTTAGCAGGAATAAAGTATATCATTCTCTAAGTATATTCTAGGCACTGAGGAGAAAGATCTCTTTAAAATATTAAATTCAAATTTTCATAGATTTATATTTTCTGTAGTTAAAATAAGGTCTGTTTAAATAGGATGTACAAATGCTCTCAAAAGTATTTGAATATGGAGCCTCCAGAAGGAATTTGTAAATGGAAAACAATTTCCCACTCCTTCTGAGTCATCTCCTTCAGGTGATGAGGAAAAGCCAGGAGTATTACTGGAGGGGTTAGGGACAGCTGACTGCCAAACCTTATCCATCCCAGAAAATCATGCATTCATCTGTTTAGCAAGTATTCACTGGATGCCTGTTGCACATCAGACATTCATCTAGGTACTTAGGACACATGAGTGAACCAAACGGCAGAATCCTGCTCAAGTTTCTATTTCAGAATGTAGAAGAAAAAGCAAGAAGTACCATGAGGAAGTAAATGGTACCATGTGGTGGGGTATGATGTAGAGAGTCCAGGAATAGGCGAGCCCAGGCTGGAAGTAGCTAAGAGATAAGAGGCCCAGGTAGAAGAGGCAGCCAATGGGAAGGGCCTCAGGAGAAGTACTTAGGTCCATCTGCCAGAAGCAGAAAAGGAAGGGGAATGGCTTCTGGAATGTACCTTTCATTCTCCATGGAATGGGGGTATACTGTGGGCTTGCATGACCTGATCATTCACATGTCATATGTGTTTTTGCCCTGAACTATGCTAAAAGGACATGGTGCCATGTGGTGGACACAACAGCTGTGTACACCATTGCTTCCTACCTGCATGTCATGTTGGGCCTGGAAACTTGTGAATGAAGAGAGTTAAAGACCTTCATAGAGTTTGAATAATGACTCAGGGACCTTGTGGGCTGTCTCCTTAGGTAAGACGGGCACTTCATTACTCAAAAGGAATGAGACTTTTCAGTAACCTTTCAAAGAATGGTGCAGTCAGGCTGGTGGTGCATGCCTGTAATCCCAGCACTTGGGAGGCTGAGACAGGCAGATCATTGAGAGTTTGAGACAAGCCTGGGCTACAAAGTGAGCTCAAGGCCAGCCTGAACTGCATAGCAAGACCTGTCTCAAAAAGACCAAAAAAAAAAAAAAAAAGAAAGGTACAGAGTCTTGTTTGAATGACCTATTTTTCTCCTTCCTGTGTGGGTCCACTTGGCTGGGCCATGGTGCCCAGCTGTTTGTTCAAATGCCAGTTCAGATGTTGCCATGAAGATGTTTTGTAGATGAGAAGAATGTTTAGACTGATAGGCTTTCGGCGCTGCAGATGATCCTCCATAACGTGAGTGAGTCTCATCTAATCAGCTGAAAATCTTAAAGGGGAAAACTGAGGCCTCCTAGGGAAGAGGGTGTCCTCCTTCTGGAACCCTTCCAACAAGAGATGCAACACCAGCGCCCCTGCTGCACATATCCTGCCCTGCAGCGTTCACCCATGATGGACAAGTTGCAGGATTCCTAGGAGTTCGTGTTTGTACACATTTTCTTGTGTATATGTGTGTATGTGTATGCACATAGATGTGTGTTGATAAATACGCATGTATAAACGTGTGTGTGTGTGTGTGTGTGCATGTGCACACATCTCCCTGCTGGTTTGGTTTCTCAGGAAAACCCTGATTGATAACGTTTCTTTAGGATTCCTTGTTGTGGTCATTAACCCACCACCTTTGCATTCAGACTTTTTCCTTGTATATTCATTTTTTTTTAAGTTATCTTTTTATTTTCTCCAAGTATAGAAACTTTTAAGGTTTCTTTTAAAATTTTAAACTACAAATAGGAAAGCTCAGACCCTTCTTCCCATTTCTATATGAAAATAAAGTTGTTAAGACCATAGCTTCCCTACTGCTCTTGCTGCCTGAAGAATAGTTTTCTCTCTTGTCACACCCAGCACGCTGACCTGTCCCAGCCCTTGTGGCTGGTGGCAGTAATTCAGCGCGGGCTTCCTCACACAGCCTTTGGATCACAGCCTGCCTTCCCGCACATTCGGGTTCGCCTTCCCTCCCTCTCCATTTGTACTAACAGGTCTTGTGCATCAGCTCTTACTAAAAAAGAAAAAAAAATCCTTCTGAATGTTAAACTAGCACGCGCTTTCTTCCTTCCATGTGGCAGAAATTTTATCCTAGCAACAGGTACCAAATCAATCGTTATCCAGAAAGGATCTCTGCTCTGTTTCCTTCTAGACTCTGATTTGAAACATCCAGACTTGTCCAAATTCTTTTCTGTTGAGGAATGCCTTTTTAGATGCAAGGTGAGAGGTTGTCTAGGAAGAAGAATCCCATTTCTGTGATCTGTGGTGAGGTTCTGACTCTCCCCAAGGACCCTGAAACCATCCCCTGCACGACTTTGCATAGTCAGTTTAGTTGACTGCCTGAGGGTAACTTAGGTGGGGTTGTCACGTGAACCTCTCAGCTTATCTTCAAAGCCCCCTCACAGTAAGAGGCACAGACCTCATCTGTACTTCTGTGAAAGTGATGAGACAAGGGGAGATAATTGAGCTCTATCTAAGAACTGATTTAGGCAGAGAAATTTTAGGTTAAAACTAGATGACCTGAGCCTTCCCTTAATGTCTTCTTCTTTTTTAATTTTAAAAATAAAAGAAGGAAAACATATTAACAAACAGACCTTAAGGTCCTCTATGCTGCATGAGCCTTAGTGTATCTCAAATTGATACATAAATTGACCTTGAAAATCAGTACTAATCTACAGATAATTTTAGGTAAAGATAAGGGAAGATGGTTGTCCCAGCTTTCCAACCACAGGGAAGGAATCAGATTGGAAAGGGAACTCTAGGTTCTAACCAAGCTTTTGCTTCTCTGCCCTGATGGGCTATGGAGCTGCCTCTTCCTCCTGACCTGACCAGCTGGAGATACTACTGTTGAAGCAAGCCTGGGCTCACAAAGCTGGCAAAGAGCAAGAACAGGGCAAAGCACTTTATGATCTCCTTCAGGTTACAGGCTATTTAAGTTCACAGACGGGGAAAAGATACACGGTAAAGTCGATTCCAGCAAGTAGCTAACAATCCAGTGATTTGACCTAAGCAGTGATACTACACAGGGGTTCAGCCTCATATCTAGCTACATTCCCACTTTGCTTTTAGGACACAAGACCACAGATTTCATGGGTTCAGTTCACTGATCCAGAGAGATGAGTATTAACTTTTAGAAAAGCATCCATCCTGTGGTTACCACAGAGCTGTTGCCTGGGTAGTGTTGAGAACTGTTTGGTCCTATAGTGAGTACTGCTAAAGACTGTTGGGTACCACAGTGGGTGCTGCTGAGGGTACTTAGTACCCTGGTGGGTATTGTTGAGGACCTTGGGTGCCACAGTGCATGCTGTTAGTGATGTTGGGTGCCATGGTGGGTGCTGTTGAGGACTGTTGGATACCAGGGAGGTACTGCTGGGAACTGTTGGGCACCTTGATAGGAGTTCTTGAATACTATTGGGTACCATGATGAGTCCCATTGGGTATTTTTATGAACACCAGTGGTACTCAGATGGAAAAAATAAAATCTCACGGATTGTAGTTGTTGATTGATTATGTCAACTTGAGAAGTTTAGAAACTTCACTAAACTTGGCTTAGCAATTGGCTCAGCAATTCTACCCCCTAGGGTGTAGAGGAGCCGCCCTGGGGTGGATCGTCCCCTAGATGATATAAAGGGAAATGAGGAGGGACAGAGGAACTTCCGCTCCTTTTGGAGGGGCTCCAGTCTTCACCTTCAGCTTGGACTTCGTCTCCTGGCTTCTAGAGCAAATGCTCTGGCTTCTGCCTTGAATCTTCCAGCCTTCCATCGCAGATTCATTGGCCTTCTGGCACAGACTTGCACGGAACTCTGCAGTGAACTCCAGACCCCGGACTGACTGCTTCAGTCTCCAGTGTGCAGACACCCTCTGCTCGCTTCCTCATACAACTCTCCAGCTGACCCTCGTAAGCCACTCTTGTAACTTCTTATATATTTGTACATCTTGTGTTCTATCTGTTTCTCTAGTAAAACCCTGACTGATACATAGATCCTGGTCTTTGTTTTTTTTCCTCTTCAGGAATATAATATCTTACCTAAATGTTAGAAAAACCTCAACATGAAATTTCCTCTCTAATGTTTTGGAAATAGTGTAGCAAAAAGATACTTAGAGCAAAATGTGATATTTTACAAGTTCTAAATGTAAATGAGTTTCTGCCAAAAGAGCAAAAGGGATCAACACTCAGGTGTAGGAAACTGCTCTGAAAATTAAGAGGAAATGACACTCTGCACTTTTCCAGAGGCAAACAAACTTCCAGCCACAATTCAAGGACTGTTCTCTGAAGATAGGTATCTCTCAAGTACAGTGAGAAAAAATAACGGAGTCTTTGTTTGCATAAATTGACATTGACCTTGAATCATAATCTGTAGACAACTTTTAGGTAAAGATAAGGGAAACTTGGGCAATTTCTGCTTCTTACCACATACACACACAAAATGCTTCCTTTCCAAAATTCATTATGGTCAGTCTAAGTCTACCTATTTCCTCATGAGTATTTTAGGGTGAGCAACTTGGGAAAATGCTTCTCTGTGCTAATATCTTGACATTGCTGTAATTCTGACGGTTCTCAAATTACTTTCCAAATTTCATGTGAAAACCTAGATAAACTTCATAGGAAATTTTCCCAATAGGCACATTAGAGGCCCACTTTTGGATCTTTTTTTGTAATCACAGTCCCTATATTTAGAAGATTGCAGCTATACTATTTCACCCTTCCAACGTGCCTGTGTGATAGGTGTGACTGGAGTCTATATAATTAAATTAGTTATCCATATGGTGAACATTAGCTCTACTAAAAAAGGGAATAAAAAAGCCAGTTTCCTAGTGCATAGTTCTATGTGGTTATTTTTAAAAGGACAATTTTAAAAGAAAATTTCAAAATTACATTTTCTTGGCATCAATACCAATGTCAACAATTGTCTTGGAAAAATATGTTTTGTGTCCCTGTATGTGTTTGTGTGTTTTCCCTTAAAACAAAAGTTCAGAGTGATCTGGAAAATTTCTTAAAAATGTTCCTCCCCGAATCAGGCAGAGCATTTGCTTTGCTAACAATTTCCAAGTAATTCTGGTGCTCTGATACAGCATAAGACCATGACTTCTTTAAGAACATAAATCTACAAATATGTGTGTATGTGTGTGTGTGTGTGTGTGTGTGTGTGTGTGTGTGTGTGTGTTCCCCTTTCTCTAAGAAAAGCAAACTGTGTACAGGAGATAACTTGTGCCTATTAGTGAGTGTTCTCAATACACTGGCTGCTCACCCAGAATCAACCCCGGTCTGCAGACCCAGAGGGATGGTGCATTGTTGGGCATTTTACCAACATTTAAAAATTTTTATTAGTATATGTTTGTAGTACACATGGTTTACCAAAGTGAGACGACATTACACCTGAGAACCAGAAGGATTAATTTTACCAAGCATTGCCACTGCTGCTTGTCCTTCAGGTGGGTGAGCTGCTAGGGCAGTGAGATACTTGGAAAAGCTCACTGAGATCCTGCACCTCCTGGATGATAATTTATCCACTTGCACCACAGTAATGAATTTTTTTTCAGAATTATGTGTTATCCAAGAAGAGTGTGATACCTCCTAGAACAATGGATGGGATTACAGAATATGTATTTCATGTAAGTATAATGAAATCCCTTAATGTTGCCCTTGGTCTGATTTTGATTTGTTAATTTTCCACCAGTTTATAAAGTCAAATTTACCTATTGCTATTGACTGAATTTTGGGTCCTCCTCAAATTCATGTAAATTTACTAAAATACAACCACAAAAATGAGGATGTTAAGAGGTCAAGCTTCAGAGAAGTTATTGTGTCATGAAAATGGAGCCCTCATGGATAAGATTAGTAAAAGAGGTACCACGGCGCCCCCACTTCCCTTTGCCATGGGAAAACACAGGAAAATGGCTTCTATGAACCAAAGTGGGAGCTCTCACCTTGCGCTCACCTGCAACTGGTTCAGAGAACAAGCAAATGAATCGATGACTTTTCCAAAATCACATCATCATTCTGACACTGAAGCCACGCTCTCCTGGTGGGGCTTTGGTTCTTTGGCCAGCTATATTCATGATGGCTGCTGCTGTGACTTTAATTGTGAGATGTGCTGACAATATTATCCATTATTCCTGCAGCACCAGGCAGTGGCCCAGGCCCTTTGTTGGCCCTCATGCTGCACTCCTTGTACTTGTTTTCTAGTGGTTGATGAGAACTTTTTTCAGAACACGAGTTTGTATATATTGGAGTGATTTCACCCAATGGCCACATTCAAGCGTTAACTGAATATAATGAGCGTATGAAGTTTGACTTTTGACAAAACTTACCTGACTTTATTGTCATACTGAAAATTCTACACATGGTTAACTTTAAATTCCTTTCCAAATCAATTATGGTATCTGTTGTGTATTTAGTACAGCACTGTAATCAGTCAAATCAATAAAATCAGATGTTAACTTCCTTAAAGTTCAATATTAGCTCCATGTACACAGCTGCAATTTCTGAGTTATCTTTTCTTATTTTAACGAGAATAAAAAATAATAAGAAATCATTAAAAACAATACAGAATTTCACAAACCAAGATGATATAAGTTAAACAATGGTTGTTATATCACATATTGTTGTCTTCAAAGTAGTTCAGATTAAGCATGATATAAGATATAAGCATGCAAAACTGGTAAAAAAAAATTAAGCATTAACTGTTCCTTTCAATAAACCAGTAGAAATTAGTAGTACAATTATTTTAGCTATCTTCTGTATGTGTATACATATATATATGATAGCTAAAATAGTGTATATTATATAATACATATTATATATATATATATATATTTTACATATATATGTGTGTATTTCCCTTCTTTCTTTTCTCCTTTCCATTGTCTGTTCTTCTTTCCTTCTGAGCAGTTTCTTTCCTTTTCACAATGTCTATTGTACCTTTCAGATTTTATTTACTCTTTCTCCTTACATTAGGAAGACAATATGATGTTTATACATGCTGGTCTGATTTATTTCACTTATGAGTATGGTGTCTGGCTGCATCCATTTACCTATAAAAACCTTGAGTTTATTTTTCTTTATAGCTGAGAAATACTCCATTGTATAGAAATACCACCTCTTTTTTACCCATTCCTCAGCTGATGGACATTGAGTTGTTTCCAAGATTTAGCTATTACTAATTGTGCTGCTATAAACATGGGTCCACATATATCACTGTGTTATGATGTTTTCAGATCTTCTGGAAAAATACCCAGAAGGGGAATAGCGGGGTTGAGTGGGACCTCTAATTCTAGTTTTTTGAGGAATCTCCACATTGATTTCCACAGTGGTTGCACCAGTCTACACTCCCACCGACAATGGAGAAGAGTTCCTTTTTCTCCACAGCTCCTCCAGCATTTGTTATGGGTTGATCTCTTGATGATAGTCATTCTTTCTGGGGTGATATGGAATCTCAGTGGTGTTTTGATTTGTATTTTTCAAATGACCAATGATGTTGAATATTTTTCATGTATTTATTTGTCATTTGTATTTCTGAGTTATCTTTTTGTTGTTGTTGTCTTTTGAAACAGGGTCTCGCTGTGTAGTTCAGGCTGGCCTTCAGCTCACTTTGTAGCCCAGGCTGGTCTGGAACTCCCAATGATCCTCCTGCTTCAGACTCCCAAGTGCTGGGATTACAAGCATGAGCCACCACATCCAGCTTGAGATATCTTTTTTTATTAAAGATAATCACTAGGATAAAAATAGGCTAAGAAATATTCCTATGTAACCTTCACTATGATGCTTTTTGTGATTTCTAAATACTTTTCAATTCACCCCTTCACCAAAAATTTAATTGTAGGCTGCCTGAATCACCAACATGGATGTAAGGATAGAGTAAACAATTATGTTTCTGTTTAAGGGTCAGAGCAACTGACTGGCCAGCACCTGTTAATTAAGAATTTGGAAAATTCGCTGGAGAACTATCTCATCAGCACCACAGAATAAGCAGAGAGATGCCTGTGTTTGTAGCTCAGTCTGAACTGAAGCTTCTGCCTGCAGTGTACTGTGCGTGGGTTTGGTTATCAGCTTTCTTCTAAGGTCAGGTTTGAGGTTACAATTCCAGAGCCAGCCAGCAGGAAATAGGACAGTTGTTAGCTGTGACTGCAAATTAAATGAGAGTTAGCTTTTCTTTGGAGAAAATATATTCTGCATGTTTCCAGATAGCATTTCTAACACAAACTACACTACTTTTTTTTATTCCTTGTATTAGACAGCTTGGCATTACTACAATAAAAAACCTGAGGTAGCAAACTGTAAAAGAAAAAAGGTCAGTCAGCTCAGTTGTAGGTTCAAAGTCCAAGGTTAGAGTTAGTGAGGGCAGTGATGGTAAATCACAGGGAGAGAGATGGCATTCTGAAATTCCTTTGGCTTGGGAGTGGCTGTGGCTGTACTTCCACAGTCATCTTTCTTACTTTTTATTTGAAAATTAGACTGGATACTGAATCTTTGCAGAGGCAATATTTAAAATTTACCTTAAGAAGGGCTGAGCACAACAGCTTCCAAAAGAAAAAGGCTATAACATTTGTATTAGTTATTTTTCTCATTGCTAGGACAAAATATCCAACACCCAAAGTTAAGGGAGCAAAGGTTTACTTAAACCACAGTTTATAGAGGTTTCAGTTCATAGTTGGCTGGCTCCAAGGCAGGGTGGCATGGCAGATGAGCATCATATTGGCAAAACCAAACCCTTCACAACAGGCAGAAGGAAGCAAGACAAGCAAGCAAGCTGCAAGTGACAAGTAACAAGCCTCTTTCTGTCACTTCCATCTTACCCAGGTTACCCACTGTGAGGGCAGGTAGCACAGACACTCTCAATCCTAGCACTACATCGTTGATCCCAGCATCATACACCTAGATCCAGCTACCTTTGACAACCTTCACCTGTGACTGTATGAGGCTTTGGGGGGATATCTAGGTATAAGGCATAAAAATATGTCATTCATTTGTAGGATGAGAAATAGCATGTTTTCAACGAAATCATGAACTGTATTTGTATTGATTCTTATGTTTCCAACACTTTTGGTTCATGTTTTTTTTATAAAATGCTTAGAGAGTGCAGCAGACACCAGCCATATGGATGAGAGTGCAAATACAACATAAACACATGTGCCGTGAGCCCATTGTCACTAGTGAGTGGAAATGAGCACTTACACATGGGACCTCACAGCACAACGTGGACTGGGTCTCCCTGAGCACAGCGGCAGCCCCACCTGCCCCACTGAACACCATTATCTATGCTTCAGGAGAGTTTTGGAAAATGCAAAATAGTGTGATGTAGGGAGAGTGCAATGAATTATACCTGCTAAGAAAATTGTTCTTTCTGACTTTAAAATTTTGCTGTTCTCCGATTATTCTGCAGCAGAGTTAGGAAGAAACATTGTAAACTCAGGTAAGTTTTACTACTAGAGTTCAGAGCTCAAATGCTTCCCATCTCCCTTGCCTGCCTGTCTATCCATGTGTGAGTCCACCCACATCCTCATCTACACCCTGGTGAGAAGTAGCCATCTTCCTCTTCTAGACACCTATCACTACTTCAGAGGAGGCTACGCCCACACATAGAAGCCATGATTTTTGTAAGGATGTTTCATATCCATATCACTTAGGATGATTTCTCAACTACAATCTCAAACTCATCAAACTGAAGAGATCTGAGATGGTTCTTTAAACTATCACTAACAGTAAATAAAAGTACACTATCACTATATTGTATTCTACTCTGGTAAGAATCAGAGTACTTCAAAATCTGAGATCATGAAATAAGAGATGTGGACCCTGAACTATTACCTCACCTTTAGATAAACTTTATTTTCTAACCAACTGGACACACCCTGGTTCCACTAGCAAAAAGTGATTCTCAACATTGATTCTCAATACTTTGATGGTGTTTCCAGATAAGCAACTATAAAAGGATTTTTTCTATAAATATCAAGTACAGAACCTGCCAGGCATGGTAGCATATACCTGTAATCCCAGCACTTGGGAGGCTGAGGCAGGAGGATCAATGCAAGTTAGAGACCAGCCTGGACTACAAAGTGAGCTTAAGGCCAGCCTAAACTACATGGTAAAAGCCTGTCTCAAAAAAGACAAAATAAAATAAAATAAAGTACAGAACCAATATTTGTACAAGGTTACAAGTTTTCAATTTCTTAAGCTGTTTTTATATACTTCACATGTCAAGAGCCTATGGAACCATATTGCTGGCTGCATACTCCAGAGGCACAGCTGTAAATGCATAGAGAAAGGGTCTTGAGGGCTTGATGTTTCTTAAACAAACACCACATGGTGCTTACTCTGTGAGACATTATTTTAAGTGTTTCCCAGGCATTCACTCATTGATACAACAGATGGTCTCAAGAGGTGGGAACCAGAAAACCAAAGCACCAGAGATCAGGAATTTGTTCATGGGCACCTAGAGTAAGTTACCAGCCTGGCTGACTGTTTTATTCCATGGCTTATGTTTCAGGTCAGCATTTAGCTACCACAAATGCAGAGACTTTGTGCTGTTTTATACCCTGGAAACTAGAAGTACAGCATTGCACAGGACCACACACACACACTTCCCTCCTAGAAAAGGAAGACTTCAAGAGGTCGCTTCTAATTTCCAACTCTTCCTCCTATGGCAATGCACTTTCGTAAACAGAGAGAGAACTATTTCACATGTTTTTGAAAAGAGGTCTGGGAGAAACTGGAAACTGAGAGAGCAGAGAGCATAACTCCAGTGGATCTCAAATCTGAAGGCTCCCATCAACCCCTAATCATGGTCTAGGACTGCACAACGAATGGCTTAATGCTGTAACTGATGAAGCTTTAGATTTTATAGTTGGCAACACAGGGATTTGCCCAGACTCAGTGAGGTCGGGAGGGGTGGCTGAGAGCCCCCCTCACAGCCCCACTGAGGACATCACGTGGCATTGCTTCAGTCGTTGAATTCTAGTTAATAACCACTGGGCAGCAGCACAAGGGAGTGGAACACACACTAAGCTGGTCTGAAAAAATATCTGGGACACATTGTGAACTGAGGAAGGCAAGGTAAAGAACAGTGATTATGTAATGCTGCCTTTTGTGTAAACAAAGGGAAAAATAACATAGTTACAGTATATATCACATACATTAACTCTGGAAAGCTATCTAATCAATAAGTGAGTATCTGTCTCTGGCTTTTTGTCTCTCTCGGTATGAACAGATGGCACTGTCATGAAATGGGAAGGGTAGGAGTGCGAATTCTCAAAGTGTGCCTTTTTACATTGTTTTCATTTTAAATCATACGAATTTTAAACATTTTTTAAAAAATGTAAATCAAGAGTTAGATGAAAGACAGAAACAAAAATGAAAACAGCGTCCTTCTTTGGCAGGGTTTTTCCAGGACATGTAAGAATTTACATAAAGAAAGACAATCAAAAGTGTCTGTCTGTCTGAAACAAAGGTTTTGCTTCTTATTAGCTGTGTGACTTTGGTCAAGTCACATAAACTTTGAGATAGGTGAGCTTAGCTGCACTTAAACCGGAGATGACAACCCTAACTTCAGTGTCGATTCAAGGGTTCAACAAGGCCATGTCTTGAGGCGCCCAGCCACAGTGTGTGCCCCAGGCATGGTGACTAGCCAGCATGCCCCCCTAGCCACAAGGACATGTTCCAGCGGTGCCTGAGACCATGAACAAGGCTAACATCCATACCTACTGCGTCTTTTTTTATACATACATGCCTGTGAAAACATTTAATTTATTAACTAGGCACAGGAAGAGATTCATTCTAGTTGTACACCTTAGCAACCTCTACATAGTATTTACTTTTCTACCTTAAATCAAGAACTGTCACCTTAAGCCAGGCGTGGTGGCACACACCTGTAATCCCAGAACTCGGGAGGCTGAGGAAGGAGGATCGCTGCAAGTTTGAGGCCAGCCTGGGCTACAAAGTGAGTTTAAGGCCAGCCTGAACTGCGTAGTGAGACCCTGCCTAAAAAAAAGAAAGAAAGAAAGAACTGTCACCTTTTCACTGAAAGAAAGCACTAAATTCTCCTTTGGTTTATTCACATGGCAAGTATCACTGCTCGTGTACTTGGGGGACAAAGTCACTTGAAGATACCTTGGCCCTGTGGTACCTGACAGTTAACCTGCTGAGATGGTCACTAACTAATGGGAGGGTAGATTCTACAGCATGGATATGGCAGACAAAGCGATAGTCAGGTCTCAGGCAGGCTGGTTAGAGCCAGCTGTCATGAGATTGTGTCCCACAGCTCAGAATGTTTACTATTTAAAACTTATGCATTATTTCTGGAATTTTTTGTTTCATATCTTCAGACTGTGTTTGGCCATGGATCACAAGCACAGCAGAAGTGCAGCAGCATGAGTGTGGTGGGAAGGGGGCTGCGCTTACAGAGCCTGCCTGCTGTACAGTTGCAGGGTCCACTGACTCTGGGGAACAGTTCTTTCTCTCCAATTCTTATTTTTATTGGTACTTGTTTGCATTAGTAATGACGACACTCCTCCTGGGGCGTTCACATACGATGCGCCTTCATTCCTTCCGAGCCCTGCTCCTCTCCCTTCACCTCCCTCCACCTATCAGTCCCTTCCCGTTTACAAAAGCGTTGTCTTCCTGTTTCCTATTATCTATATTTTATTTTGCTCTTTATTTCTGGTTTGAGTTTCTCAGAAAGAGCGATGACATTTAAGACCTGTGTCTGACTCATCTCACTTAACATCATAGTCTCAAGGTGCATTCATTTTCTTACAGATAACTCAAGTTTCTTCAAGGCTGTCTTGGTTACTTTTCTCTCGTTGCTGAGACAAAATACCCAATCCCCAAAATGAAGGAAGGAAAGGTTTATTTAGCTTACAGTTTATGGAGGTTTCAGTCCATACTTGGCTGGTTCTGAGGCAGAGTGGCACATGGCAGAGGGCAAACGTTCATGGCAGAAGAGCACAGCAAAAGCAACCAGCAAAAGGGAATAATGGCAGCAAGCAGTCTCCGTCCTTCTCTTACATTATAAACAGGCTACCCCTACCCAGGGGGCGTGCAGCACTCACACAGTCTCCATGCCCTCCTCTTCCACAGGCTCAAGATGTATACAAAGTAAACACCTTGGCTTCCTGCTGAGTCACAGAGCCAAACCTCTAGACTTCCCAAGTTGACACAATGTATCAACCATAACAATGCAAAGTAGTACTCCATTGTGTATAAACACTGTGTTTTCTTTATCCATTCATCTGTGCATTGGCATGTAGGCCTCTTCCATGATTTAGCACTTCTGAATTGTGTTTTTATGAATACAGGTATGCATGTATTACACACATGTACACACACACACACACACACAATCTGAATGGTTTCCTTGCATAGCCCTTACATGCCTGGTCTCACTCAGGGGCCTCTCTAGGGGCCCTTGCTGAGCTACCTGTAAGTGAATGGAACTGTGCAGGTCCTTTTTTATCATTTTTATCTCAACACTTGACAGAAACACTCAGTAAGTACCTATGGAATTAGTGAATTTTAAATACACCCTTGGCAATTTTGAATGTATCCTGAGTGAATTGATACAGGCAGCTTATGTCACCCCTTGATGCCCTTATAATGAATCATCTCTTGAATAAATCCCTTTTCATCAGTAACTTTTTGTTAGTAGACTCAATTTAAGAAGTGCATTATCAGTGGCATGGATCTGGATGCGCTCAGCGTGACAACAAGGGGGGCAGGGGTCAAGGCAGGAAGACTTTCTTTCAGCCCCATCTCTGTCAGACCTGCCTGCCTGCAGACAAGCCAATGATCAATTCTTCCCCATAGACCTGTGGAGATATTTTAAAGGAGGTTGCAGCTGGGATAGTGTCTGCTAAGCTCTCTTCCCATTCACATCAGCTAGTCCACAGAGAGCAAAGGCCTCAGCTTGCCCTTGAGGGCAGAGGAAGAAATAAAGCCACTCCCAGCTCTGTCCTGGCCCTGGCAGACAGGGTTGATTGCCCTAGTGTAATGATAACTAGGTCTTTAAAACACAGACACAGTCTTAGGGTCACTGTCCAGAGGGAGGTAGGCTGTGCTCCAGCATTAGGTGGCAGGCCCCTCTCTTCCCCTGGCCTCGCTTTGCTTGCCTGTGACTAAGCCCTGCAGGGTGAAAGTCACCGACAGCAGTAAGTGTGTGTGCTCCAAGCCTCCTTCCCCAAGTGCTCTCTTGGCAGTGATGTGCCCTGTGTAAGAACAAGCCCTGTGGACGTTTCACAGGAGGCTTTGTGTGTGGGAGATGATTTGTATGTAGAAATTCTTCTTTTCCTGACAGAATAAAAACTATTACACAAAGGGAACACACTCTGATGGACCAAGAGAATTGCTATAACTCATTTCCAGGCTCCAACTCAGCCCACAGTGGCTATGGTGCAGAGACACACCTGTGACATTCTTATGCTCTGCAGGAAACTGTCCTTCTCTTATCTTTTTTTTTTTTTTTTTTTGGCGGTACTGGAGATCGAACTCAGGACCCTGTGCTTGCTAGGCAGGCAGTTATTCCACTGAGCTATATCCCCAGCCCTCTCTTATCTTTTTAATGAGAGAGAGAATACAATACATCCATGTAACCATCAGCAGTCTAAAAGATATGCCATTTGTCACATTTTTATTTAAAAATGATAGATTCTCTAATTTGTTAAATTAAAAACAGTGATATGTGAATATGTTGACTATGAATTAGTGATGTTTATGAATCAGTGATATATTAACTTACTGGAGATAGTGACTTGGATTTCACTTTGGATATTTGATAATGTTTAATTCAGATCACTGTTTGCATTGGCCCACGGGATACCATGTTAAATCATTAGCTAGGGGAAACATTGAAAATTATAACTGTTTTAGAATATGAATAGCAGGCAAGTGTAATAGTTGCCAACACCCTCATAGTTCTCTTTGCACTATTGTTTCAAAACTTACAGATACTGCTTAAGAGTACCTAAGTTTAAGATTTAAAGGACCTGATTTATTTGGATAGTAGTCATCAGCTAAAAGGATAACGTTGTCTTTTCCACATCGTGGCACGAGTTACATTTATTTGTGGGAGCTTTTTCTGAGAACAATCACAATTAGGCAAGACGTTGACAACACACAGTGAAACCTCAGCTGTGCAAGGCCTCCAAGCTCAAACTTTCCACTATTCAAACTGCAAAGTTTGAATAAAATCTACTCAGTGCACATAGTCAAAGTAAAAATCTGATTGGAAAAAGTTGGAAGGGCGAGTGAGTCAGGCCTCTCGCGAACGCAAAGGGGTGACTTCGGTCTAAGCGCAACTCTTGCCCAGAAAACAACCCTACTTGTGCTAGTGCGTTCTGATATTCAGTGCCGTGCTTTTTGTTTCCTACTTTATTTGCATAAAATATAGTAATCATGGCTCCAAAGAAAGTGATACCAGCAGTAAAGCTAAGAGGAAAACTGAGAACCATGATAGACTTAAAGAAAGAAATCATTGTGAAATTTGTTAAAGTCCTGCAAAAAGGAATTTAGAAGTGTAAGTTTGGGGCCTCAGAACAAATTATTTGGTTTTCCATTGTTTCTTATGGGAAAAATATATTCGGTTCTCAAACTTCTCAGTACGTGAACACGAACTTGGAACCAACTGAGTTAACAATTAAGGTATCACTGTATTCACAAGGCCTTTGTGAAGCTGGTCTCAGATTTTAAGGACTATCCAACCACTGCTATAAATGTTCATAACCATTTTAGACTTTTCTTCCTACTGGATACCTAATTATAGGAAATCAACTTGTTTTAGTTCTCTGAAAGGTATTGTAGGTTTTATAATATCTAATTTGAAGTAAATATTTTATTTTTAATAGACACCAGTTGAAACACTGTACAAACCCGCACAATAATTGTATGTAAAACTTTTGGCAGATATACCACACAACACAGTTCAGAATGAAAGCTTGTCTCATCCTTTGACCTGGGGCATGGCATAGGTATATCTCATTATAAAATTAATTCAACACAGAGATGAACTTCTGAAAGAAAGAAAGAAGTTTCCTTTTATTTTCTCTAACATACTCTCAGCCTTGTAACTAAATAATTTCAGGTGGTTATGCACCATATTAATTGCAGTGGCTAAGGCGAGGATTGTAAAGAAGCACATCTGTACTGGGCAGCACTGCAGCAGATGAAGAGGGGTCGGGGAGCTGGTGAAGACAGACAGAAACCCTTTGCCACAGGACGGAGGGCCTCTGAGGTGCAAGCAATAACACCGAGCCCTGTGGTGCTGCAGTCCACGGTGACTATCCCTTCAACTCTGAGCTCCAAAGTGACCTCCACAGCCCTAGGTGGGCAAGCAGGTACGGCTAAGGGCGAGAGACACCACCTCTTGCTGGGTGAGCACAAGGATATACCTCTTCCAACATACTCTCAGCCTCTTAATCAAATGATTTACAGGCTGTTATGAATTGTGTTAACTGCAGTAGCTGCAGGGGAGGAGTTCCGTCCTCCTAAGATCAATGGGGGTCCTGCTCCACGACTCTTAAGGCCCTGCCCAACTGCAGGTATCTATGCACTATTCACTCTGTGGGGCTTTAATTAGTTCATTTTTAAACTATCCGGGACAGATGATAAATGAGAGGAATGTTGAAGGCAAAGAGAAGATGCAAAATTAGAACAAAATCAACCTCCAAAATGAAACAAAACACTGCTCAGAGAGCTTTAACCTCCTAGGAGTAAAACACTGCCAAACTGGCTGCTGGCCTTGGAGTTACCATGGCCTTCAATCCAATCAATTATAGGATTTCCCCCCTAGGAATAAATCTCTTATTTGAAAATAAAGTCAATAGAAAACTACATTAATTTTACAGCCACATTTTTGCAATGCATTTTCCCCTGAAGTGAGCAATTTTTCTACACGGAGACATAAATGAGACTTTCCCCTGAGACAAACAGCACGCATAATGCTCAGTGAGTCACTTAGACGCTGACTTCTGGTGTGCTGGTGTGTACAAAGCTCCTTGGACTAGTTCCCCGATACAGCTGGTGAAAACTATTTTAAAAGCCTGCTTAAATCCTCTGGAAATGGTCCTGGGAGCAAACAGTATATGAAGAAACCTCTATTCAAGAAAATCTTTCAAAATTTAGTAAGAATGGCACCCTTCTGTGGTATGAGAACTCCTCCTTCTTCTGTCCTTCCAGCTCAGGGCGGGGCAGAAGACTCCAGCCCAGACGCCTGTAACCAAGGAGATGCGTGCTCCCCCAAGACAGGGATGGAGGGGTCTGCCCCTCAGAAAAAGGGCCCAGGGAGGGCTCTGTCCCCAGAACACAGTGGGCCCTCTTCCCTGGATTAGCGGGACTTCGGAGTTTCTCAACTCCCCCTCCCCTCCTCTTCCCCCTCCCCCTCCCTTCCTCCTCCAACCTGCTGCTGCAGGTAGCTACCATGTGACTACAGTGGTCAAGGATAAGGGCCCCTCTCCTGCCTAGACCCAATGCATGGAAGGGAGGCTCTACCTTGTACCTGGCATACTGATAATACTAGGCCCTATTTGCCCTTCCCAGCTGTGCAGTTATGGCTCCTCATCAAGACAGGCACGCAAAAGAGACCCCATGCTGCCTGACCCCAGTAAGCACTCAGTTCCAAGAGCAGAGGTATCACTCAGAAGCTTGTCACTTTTCCTAGTCCAGCCCAGGAATCTGGGTGAGAGGGGAAGCATGCTGTGAAGCAGATAGCTCCTCTCTCTTCCCAGACAAACTAACTTCATGAGCAAGAGAGCCTGAAGAAACAAGCAGGAGAGCTCTCTAGGAACAGAAGAAGCTATGGGGAAAAGAAACCAGAAGAGACGTGTTGCTCCAATAAGGAGACATCAAGATGCCCCTGACCAGCTTTCAGGGGAGAACTTGACAGAGAATGATCAGAAGTCCTCTTGAGGCAGAACAAACATCAGACACTGACCTCGGGAACTATCCCTTCAAAGGAGCCGAACTTTGATTTGATCATTTTGTTACAGAACTTATGCCCTAGGATGTTATTGAAAACAATCCAGCAATCAGCCAGCAAGGAAACAGGTAGGATCTAAAAGATCTGTATAATCAGGAGATCAATGGAGCCCTCCTAGCTCTATTGCCACTGAGGGTAACTGGCAAACCTCAAGCTATCCCTCCCTGAGGTACAGCAGAGGTGTACCCTCTGTGTGTGTCTGGAGAGGACAGGGGTCCCTAAAAAATACAGTCAGGAGCAAAGCAGATACATAAGCAGATAACCATAACATAAATCCCGAGGAGGGGGAGAGCCAGCACTCAGAGCTGTTACCTTAGCAGACAGTTTCCAGTCCAAAATAAATGAAACATGTAATGAAACAGGAAAATGTGACCCATGCTTTCAGAGGATGGGTGGGTAACACACAGTATAGACTGCCTATGAGTTTTATCAAAATCAGATTTGACAGTAGGAGTTCAAAATAGCCACTACAAATATGTTCACAAAGCCCACGATTAAAGAGGTAAAGGGATGTCTAATGGCAAAGTCACTCTGACTGAAGACTATTAACATAAAAAATAAACTGATGAAGAAGGGCCAAAAGGGAGCGTGGAGGTAAAAACACAGTAAGTGAAACGAAGATCTCAGTGGAGGGGCTGGACAGCAGATGTAAGCTGGCAGGAGAATGGATAGTTTGACTGGTAGAGATTACACAAGATAAAGAATCCAGAAAAAAACAGAATAAATAAAAGTGAGCAGAACTTAGAGGAAAATGAAACACTATTAGGCACAGCAGAAGACACACAGTGAGAGCACTGGAAGGAGGAAGAAACGGGAGGAAAAAATATTGAGACTAATAATGATAATCCCCAGACAAAATTAAGGAAGAAATAATACAGTTCCTAGAATTAAATGATAATGCCAGTACAATATATCAGAACTTATGGGATGCAATTAAAGGAGACGTATGAGCTAAGTTTACAATTATACATTGTCACGTCAGGAAAACAGAATGAACCCCCCCCCCCCAAATAACCTAATGACTTCTCAAAGTCCAAGGAAAACAAGAGCTCGAACACAGAAGGAAATTATAAAAATCAGAGCAGAGATCAAGAATATGGAGACTTAAAAAACAAAGAATCAATGAATTGTAGAGCTGGATCTTTGAAGGGCTAAACAATATAGACAAACCATTAGCCAATCTTACAAAAAAGGAAAGAAAGAAAACAAACCAGTGCAATTAGAAATAAAAAATGTGAAATCACAATATACAGTGCCAGAATCCAGAAAATTATTAACAACTACTTACAAACCTATATGCCAAAAAAGAGAACTGAGAAGAAATGATGATATATATGAATGATCAAAATGGAACCAAGAAGTCATAAAAATCTTAAATAAAAGCAATAATTGAGAATGAAATTTAAACAGTAATAAAAATGCCTACCAATGAAGAAAAGTTCAGGACCTAATGGATTCACTGTGCAATTCAATGAGAATTTCAATTTAGATTTCAGATCTAACCCTGCTACTCTTCAAGCTTTTCAATGAAATCAAGAGATTTGAAGTACTCCCAAAATCATTCATAGAAGCTAGCATTACCTTGAACTCAAAACCAAACAAGGAGCCAAAAAAAAAGAATTATAGGCCAATCTCTATAATGACTTATAGAGGCAGAAATCCTCAGTAAGATACTGGCAAACAGAATGCAACACATCATCCAAAAGTCATACATCGTGACTTAGAAGGTTTCTCCCAAGGATGCAAAGATAGTTCAACATATGAAATCAATAAATATAATTTGCCGGGCGTGGTGGCGCACATCTACAATCCCAGCACTTGGGAGGCTGAGGCAGGAGGATCATTGTGAGTTTGAGACCAGCCTGAGCTACAAAGTGCACTCAAGGCCAGCCTGAACTGCACAGTGAGACCCTGCCTCAAAAAGACAAAAATAAATAAATAGATACAGTTCATCACATACAAAGAAACAAGGACAAAAAAAATCATCTCAGTAGACACAGAAAAAGCCTTTAACAAAGTCCAACCTCCATTTGTGTTAAAAGCCCTGAAGAAAATAGGTACAGAAGAACTTTACCTCAATATGATAAAAGTCATTTATGACTGTCTTGGTTACTTTTTTTTGTTGCAGAGACAAAATATCTAACACCCAAAATGAAGGAAGGAAAGGTTTATTTAGCTTATAGTTTGTGGAGGTCTCAGTCTATATTTGGCTGGGTTAGAGGCGGAGTGGCACATGGCAGAGGGCAAACTGTTTACGGCAGCACAGCACAGCAAAAGCAACCAGCCAAAAGGGAGGAATGGCTGCAAGCAGCCTCTCTTTTTTATATATATTATAAACAGCCTACCCCCACCCAGGGGGCGTGTAGCTCTCACACACTGTCCATGCTCTCCTCTTCCACAGGCTCAAAATACATATAAAGCAAGCACCCTGGCTTCCTCCTGAATCACACAGTTAACCTTTAAAGCTTTCCAAATTAACATAAACAACATCCCACAAGGGTAAGGGCAGATTCTGTTTACCCCAAGATTTGTAACTGTTAAGTTACTTAGTTAAACCTCTAGACTCCCCAAGTTGACACAATGTATCAACCATAACAATGACCAACCCATTGTCAACATCATATTAAATTCCTAGACACATATGAATTACCAAAGCTGAATTGAAAAGAAACAAAGCTGAATTGAGAAGATATAAAAATCCTGAATAACAAAATATCAGTCAATGAAATTGAAAATGTAATTAAAAACTTACCAACAAAGAAAAACCAAGGTCCTGATGGACTCATAGCTGAATTCTATAAGAAATTTAGAGAAGATTTGACACCAACACATCTCAAACTCTTTAATGAAATTAAAAGGGAAGCAATTCTCCCTAAGGCATTCCAGGAGACAAGTATTACTCTATTACCCAAACCAGAGAAAGATCCAACCAAAAGAGAGAACTACTAGGCCAATCTCCCTAATGAACATAGATTCAAAAATCCTGAATAAGATACTCACTAAAAGAATGCAGCAAATCATCAAGAATATTGTACACCGTGACCAAGTAGGACACATCCCAAGATGGTTCAACATATGCAAATCAATAAATGTAATACAACATATCAACAGAGTCAAACACAAAAGTCATATAATCATCTCAGTCAAAGCTCTTGAGGGCTGGGGATATAGCTCAGTGGAATAAGCACCTGTCTGGCAAGCACAATGTCCTGAGTTCAACCCCTGGTACCACAAAAAAAAAAAAGTTTTGATAAAGTCCAACACTCATGCATGATTAAAAACCCTACAGAAAATTGAAATAGATGGTCTTTACCTCAATGTGATAAAAGCCATCTATGATAAACCAACAGCTGCCATCATACTAAATGGACAAAAACTGAAAGCTTTCACTTTAAAATCAGGAACAAGACAAGAATGTCCACTGTCACTACTCCTATTCCATACAGTTCTGGAAACATTAGCCAGAGCAATTAGACAAGAGAGAGGAATAAAAGGAATAAGGATAGGAAAAGAAGTTAAATTATCATTTTTTGTAGATGACATGATACTCTACATAGAAGACCTCAAAAACTCCACCAAAAGGTTTGTAGACTGAAAAATCAAATTCAGTAGCATAGCTGGATACAAAGTCAACACTCAAAAATCAATAGCATTCCTGTACACAAATAACAAACTCACTGAGAGAAATTAGGGAAACCACACCTTTCACAATGGCATCCAAAAGAATGAAATACTTAGGAATCAACAAAGGAAGTGAAAGATCTATACATTGAAAATTACAGTATTCTGATAAAAGAGATTGAAGAGGAATTTCAGAAAATGGAAAGATATTCATTCCTTGCTCATGGATAGGAAGAACCAAAATTGTGAAAATGACCATCCTCCCAAAATTGTTGCATGGATTTAACGCAATCCCAATCAAAATACTATTTGAATACTTCACAGATCTAGAGAAAACATTCTTAAAATTCATCTGGAACCAGGAGAGACCTAGAATAGCAAACACAATTCTGGGCAACAAAGTCAAGGCAGGAGGCTTCACAATCGTTGACTTGAAATTATACTATAAATTACTGTGATGAAAACAGAATTGTACTGGCAAACAAACAAAAAACCTGAGGATAAGTGGAACAGTGTAGAAGATGCAGACTCAACCACAAACACACTTAGTCACCTTATCTTTGACAAATGGGCAAACATGTTTACTGGGAGAAATATAACCTCTTTAATAAATGGTGCTGGGAAAACTGGCTTTCCATATGCTGAAGACTAAAACTAGACCCATGTCTATCACCATGCACTAAAGTCAAAATTGATCAAAGATCTAAATATTAAAACACAAACACTAAATATGCTGGAAGAGAAAGTAGGTAGAAATCTTGAAGACATTGGTGTAGGTAAAGAGTTCATGAACAAAAACCAAAGTGCATGGGAAATAATTTAAAGAATCAACTACGTGTATTTCACCCTACTGAAAAGTTTTTCACATCAAAATAAATTGCTAACAGAGTAAAAAGAAAATCCACAGAAAAAATTATAGCCAATAGTCTCTCAAAGGACTTCTATGTAGAACATATAAAGAATTTTTTAAAAATTCAAAAAAATTGGGCCCATAGTTCAAAGGCCCAGTCTAAAAATGGGCATCTGAGGTTAGTACATTTGATGAAGAAATACTAATGGTGAATAAATATAAGAAAAAATGTTCAACGTCATTGGTCAGTCAAGAAATGCAAATAAAAAAAACACTGAGATTCCATTACACCCCAGAGAGAATGACTATCATTAAGACATCAATCTATAACCAATATTGGCAGGGTTGTGGGGAAAAGGAACTCCTCCACCATGGGTGGGAGTGTAGACTAGTGCAACCACTGTGGCGATCTGTGTGGACATTCCTCAAAAAGCCAGGATAAGAGGTCCCATTCCACCCAGTTATTCCCCTTCTGAATCTTTCCAGAAGAATTAAAAACATCATACCACAGCAATATATATGCACTCTTGTTTATAGCAGCACAATATGTCATAGCTAAATTTAGAAATAACTCAAATGCCAATCAACAAAGGAATGGGTAAAAAAGATATGGTGTTTTCATACAGTGGAGTTTTACTCAGTTATAAACAAAGGTAAACTCGAGGCTTTCATAAGTAAATAAATGAAACCAGAGACCATAAGTGAAATAAACCAGACTTGCATGTGTAAACATCGTATTGTCTCCCTAATGTAAGAATCTGAAAGTGTAAATAAAATCCAAAAGGTGCAATAGATATTGTGAAAGGGAAAGAAACTGCTCAAAAGGAAGGAACAACTGGGATGATGAAAAGGAGAAAAGAAAGAAGGGAAAAAATATATATACACATATGAGATAGATAATTTTACTACTAATTTTTAATGGTTTATTGAAAGGAACAGTTAATGCTTATTTTTTTATCAATCTTTCATGCTATATCTGGCAATCTGTACAACTACTTTGAAGATAACAATATGTAATAAAACAACCATTGTTGATTTTCTATCATCCTGTTTTGAAATTTTGTATTGTTTTTAATGTTTTTTAACTTTTTTATTCTCTTTAAAACAAAAAAATAAGAAGGAAGTGAAAAAAATAAATAAAATAAAATCAGGAATAAGGCAAGAATGTCCACTATCACCACTCATATTCAGCATAGTCCTCTAAACGTTAGCCACAGCAGTCAGGCAGGTGAGAGAAATAAAAGGGATATGTACAGGTAAGGACAAAGTTTTAGTATTTGCAGATGACATGATCCTTTACTTTGAAGACCCAAAAATTCCATCAAAAGACATTTTAGAATTAATAACCAAGTTCTGCAATGCAACAAGATACAAAATAAACACATGAAAATCAATAGTGTTCCTATATACTAATGACAAATCCACTGAGAAAGAATTTAGGAAAACAGTACCATTTATAATAGCATCAATAAAAATTACTTTGGAGTTAACTAAGGAAAGACTTCTACAGTGAAAATTACATCACTCTGAAAAAGGAAATCCAGGAAGGACATTAGAAAATGAGATGATATCCCTTGTTCATGAATAGACAGAAACAATACAATCAAAATGGCTATCCTCCTGAAACTGATACACAGATTTAACACAATCTCCGTCAAAATACCAACAGCATTTCTCACAGGTTTAGAGAAAATAATTCTAAAATTTATATGGAGCCAAAAGAGACCCAGAATAGGTAAACTAATCCTGAGTAACAGAAGGAAAGCAGATGGCACCATAGCCCCAGATTTGAAGTTATACTATAAAGCTACTGTGATTAAAGCAGCATGGTACTAGTGCAAAAACAGACACGTGGATCAATGGAACAGAATTGAGGAAGCAGGGCTGGGGATACAGCTCAGTGGAATAAGAGCTTGCCTAGCAAGCGCAGGGTCCTGAGTTCGATCCCCAGTAACGCAAAAAAAAAAAAAAAAAAAAAAAAAAATTGAGGAAGCAAAAGAAACCTAGGTATATACAAGTATTTGCTCTTTGACAGAGAGGCAAAAGCCATACACTGGAGGAAGGGCAGCCATTTTAATAAACAGAACTGGGAAAATTGGGTATCCACATGCAGAAGATTGAGTCTCAATCCACATATCTCACCACATACTAAACTAAAATAAAAATGCATCAAAGATATGAGTGTTAAAACAGAAAAAATCTTCTAGAAGATAAAATAGGTAAATCTAAATCTCCTGAAATATGTTTAAGCAAATAATTTCTGAACAGAACCCCAATGGCACAAGAAACAATACTGAAAATCAGTGGGACTATATCAAATTAAGAATCTCTGCACAGCAAAGGAAACAACCAACAGAGTGAAGAGAGCCTAAAGAATGCGAGAAAAAACTGTGAGCCATTCCTCAGATAGAAGACTAACATCTAGAATATATAAAGAGTCTCAAAAATTAGAACCCCCACCCAAATAAGAGACCCAGTCAAAAATGGGCAACTAAAATGAATAGAAACTTCTCAGAAGAAGCACAAAGGGCCAATAAACACATGGAAAAATGTTCAACATTTCTGGTAATTAGGAAAATGCAAAAAAAATCCTACATTGAGATACTTACTTTCTTATTCCAGGAAGAATAGCCACCTTCAAAGAGTCAAATAGTAACAAATACTTATGAAGATGTGTGTGTGTGGGGGGGATACTTGTCCAGTGTTGGTGTGTATGTAAATTAGTACAACCACTATGGAAATCAGTGTGGTGATTCCTCAAACCGTGAGAAACAGAAATTCCATTTGATCCAGCTATCCCCCTTCTATGTGTTTTGCCAGAAGAATGAAGATCATTGTATTATGAGAATGCATAGATGCCCATATTTATAGCAGCACAATTTATAATAGCTTTATCTTAGAAACAGTATATATGTCCACTGACAGATGAGCAGATAAAGAACACGTGGTATTTATACACAATGGTTCTTAGCTATTTTTCTTTCACTACTGAGGCAAAACACCCAACACCCACAAATTAAGGGAGGAAAGGTTTATATAGCTCACAGTTTGTAGAGGTTTCAGTCCATAATTGACTGGGTCTAAGGCACATGGCAGAGGAGCAACCATTCATGGCAGTGGAAGACAATAAAAGCAAAAAAAGGAGAGCAAGACAAGGGAGAGCAAGATAAACTCCTCTCTGTCACTTATACTGTATTTAGTCTACTAGGATTAGGGTGGTGCCAATCCAATCAGTGAACGGATCCAACAATCACCCACCCTTAATTCCAGCACCCTTAATCCCAGTACTGCGCTACAAATCAATCACACACTCTAGATTCAGCCACCTGTGAAAAAACCCTATGACAGTATGAGTTTTGGGGGGGTCATGTTCATACAAAGCATAACAGCGGTGTACTACTCTGTCATAAAGACAAAGGAGGTATTCATAGGCAAATGGGTGCAACTTGAGAACATAAAGTGAAATAAAGCAGACACATAAGCTTAAATATCACATGAGTTTTTTTTTTTTTTACATGAGAAACTCAAAATGTGTGTACAAATAAAAAGCAAAACAGTAGATAAATAGGAAGGGGGAAAAATTTCAAATAACTCCTCAAATTATCTATATTGTTGTTTCAAAAATATTTTAAGATAAATGTTAATTTTTTTCATTTATTCCACTAGTTTCATTTATTCATTGAAAAGAAAGTTTTGTCCTTTTATTTGTTTGTTTCTTCTTTGTAGGATAGAATTTTTTGTTATTTATGGTTTACGCTGAGGAAAATTTTGGCCATTCTGATGCAATCAAGATATACAGAATATTGATTGTCATTCACTCATTGTTTTGTTATGAAATTTTGTTTTATTTTTGTTATATTAATATATACTTGTATTACACTAAAATATGAACAAGTTTAAAAAAAGAATAAAGCAGAACATTTTATGATGATTAAGATCTTGATCCATCAAGAAGATACAAGAAACACAAAGATTCATGCACTAATAGCAGAGCACCAAAACACAAGAAACAAATCTGAAAAGAGAAGGAGCGACTCAATAATATCTAGATACTTCACTATCCCAGTTTTAATAATGAATAGCAAAACAAGGCAAAATATCAACCAGAAAAGTAGAACCAACTAGTCCTGCAGACATTTTGGAGTACATCACCTACTAACCCTATGTATTTCTCAAAAGCACATACAGCATTCTCCAGGACAGATTATATGCTTTAGCATGCTCTTGCTTTATATGCTCTTGAGAGAATATATGTTCACAACTATGCGGAAATCAAGCAACATATTTAAACAATTCATGAATCAGTAATCAAAAGAGACATTTGAGAAGACTTTGAAATAAATGAAAATGAATATATAACATGCCAATATGTCTGACCCATTTAAAAAAAAAATTATTGTTTTGGTACCAGGAATTGATCTTACAACCTTGCGCTTGCCAGGTAGGCGCTTACATCACTGAGCTATATGCAAACATAGCCCAAGACATGCCCGTAGTTATGAGACGCAGTTAAAGCACTGCTTAGGGAGACTTATACCTGTAAATGTTTATGTTTATGAGTGTCTTTTATTTTTTTCTTTTTTTGTGGTACCAGTGATCAAACCGAGGACCTTGCGCTTGCCAAACAGGCGCTTATGCTGCTATATCCCCAGCCCTGTTTACATTAATTAAAAAAGAAAGGTCTCAATTCAGTGACCTAACTTTTCAATTTAAGGCAACTGAAAAAAGAAGAGCAAACTAAACTAAAAAGAAATTATAGATTAAAGCAGAAATGAGTGAAAGCATAAAATAGAGAAACAATAGAAACAAATTAGTGAGGAAAAAATGGTAGACAAATGTTATAGCAGTATTTGTCAAAAGATAGAAATAACCCTAAGAGACATCACTAGATGAAGGGAGAGAAAAAATACGGAATATTCATACACTGGAATATCAATTGGCCATAGAAAGAAACAAAGTTTTTGTACGTGCTGCAGAGTGGAAACCTGGAAAACATTCCGTAAGTGAAAGAAGCTAGTGGCACAAGCTTGGATTAGGCCATTTTCTTTGATTTGATGACAACTGTTTTACTAAATTTCTAACATGACCTGACTCTGTTCTAGGTGCTGGGGATATAGAATCAAAAGAGGTGGTCTCTGCCGCTGGGAAAGCCACCCTCTAGTAAAAGAGAGCAATATCATTTTTTCAGACAGGAAGAAATGTAAGAATAAGGTATTTCAGGGTCAAAAAGTCAGGGTAGTCTGCCGCATCTGTCCATGTCCATGTATGTGTGCGCATGCATATGAGTTTGGAGCATGAGTCAGCCAGAGCAGGGTCCACAGACTTGAGATCAGTGCTGAAGCATTCCAGCTAGTGAAGCAAAGGTATAAGGAATTCCTTGGGGAGAGGGGCTTCACGGGAAAGAAGGAGCATGGTGAGTCGGGCCACAGAGCCATCTGCAAGCCACTCCTGCAGGAGGCCAGGAAGGTGCCCAAGGCCAGTTCAGCTGAATTTACTGATATCTGCATTTTCCCTAAAACTCATGTAGCACCCTGAAAGCATGAACTGCTTTAGGCCTGGTCAGGGACTTCAGAGCTTCGCCCGAGACAGGGGAGGATTTACCTCAAGAGAGCTAACTCCAGGTGCGGTAGACTACAGAGGAAAATCACAAAGGGTAGAGAACAGGCATATTTTGAAGCATTATTTGCTAAAGACACTCAGCCCTTTTTCTGTATCTTTCTGACAAGGACCATTTCTAACCCAGTGAACCCAGATCTTGTTCCCCGCTTGCTGATGTCAATGGGCTTCTTGCTGCAGAGTGAATCTCTGCCCTCACCTGTGTCCTGAGGCCTTGATTCTAATCTGACACTGGGCCAGCAACATTCCCTCAGCCAGAAGCTCTGTGGTGTCCGTGCTGCTTTACCAGGGGACACCAGTACAAACTAACCCTTTGTAAAGAGAGGGACTTTAGCACTGGAGAAATCTGTCTAAGTGATGAGGAGTGAACTGTTAAAATCAACTAATTTGCAGTGAGAAAATGATGACAAAAGGCACATCTGTGACCACTGCTAAACTGAAGTAGCGTGAGGCTCCAAGTCACGTGGCAGGGGGGTCTTCCAAGCCCCCCCTGTTGTAGAAGTGGTCTCTCCTGGCTTTCCCCCCAGGGAGCAAAACCATGATGGCTCTGACGCTTTTCACCCAAGATACAGGGTTCTTGGGGCCAGCCTGGCCAAAGGAAGGTCAGTTCTTTCCACAAGCTTCGGTGACCTGAATGTGTTGAACCTCCACAGCCCTTGTTGGCCTGTGCAATTTTAAATCCTTTTTCCTAAAAATCACTTAGCATCTCTCAGAGGTGAAAGACACATATTCCACTTACTCTAAGAACAGCTCACTGTGGAGAAGTGAAAACTGTTCTGGGCTCCCAGGGTAGGTTCTTGGGTTCATTTGCAAGCCTGCATGTAATTATTTTTCCTTAGATGAAGTGGCAGCAACTCAGTCTAAAGGCTTCAGCCTTTCACCTGGGGTGGAGTCTAGAGCAGCCGTGGTCCTTTGTGAAACAGAGCCATCTCACATCCTTGGATGGGTTGCAGAACTGATGCAATTGTGGTTTTAGCCCCCACCTGTCCCTTTAGTAGGCGGTGGGACAAAAGCATGCATGTCATCGCTCCAGGTTTTGGAGGTGTTCGAGGGTTTTGTGAGTAACACAGATAAGACAACTGGGCGGCCCTTGTCACTCACACTGCTTCTAAGGCACTTCTCCTCCACCCACTGTGGAGGCGGCAGATTGGTTCAAAGCTTTAAAAATGAGTTCAAAAGTCATCACAGACATAAAGTAAGAAGAGCATGGAGATGGATCTAATGCTCTCTTAAGAACACAGATAAAAAAATTACATATTCCAGGGCTTAGAAATTGTTTAATTTACTAACTTACTCCAAAGATCATGCCACAACTCTTGGCTTTATAAACATTGGTCATGGGCTCAAAGCAATCAAGTGCAAGCTGTGATTGAGACACATGGTGAATATTTAAGTTAAAAACATTTTATTTCAGTAAAAGTCATATTGCCATCAATCCCTTTCAAAATACCCCACTCACTTTAAGCACACTTATCCCATCATGCATGCCACTTTCTGAAGCAGTTCTGGAAGTCTTCTTTCACGAGTGTTGGGCTGCCATGGCTGCTTCAGTGGTCTGAATGGACTAAAGACATCTCTCATGATCATTTTGACTTTGGGTAAGAACCAGAGGTCACACGGTGCCAGATCTAGTAAATAAATGGGATAAAAACACACAGTAATGTTTGTATGTGGCCTGTCTTTCCCAGGCAGCCGAATTTATTTCATTTTTATCGTATCTTGTAAACACAGGAAAGAAGACCTCCGGAACTGCTTTGGAAAATGACAAGGCTGACGAGATAATGTGTTCAAAGCAAGGAAAAGTATTTTGAGAGGCATTAATGGCAATGTGTCCTTTACTTAAACAGATTTTTAAATTTAAACATTCATTGTATATTTTGATAATCCCTTGTATGAACAGAACTTTCTGGAAACTCCTGTCTCCCGGTCTCCATCCTGTCTCTGTCTCTTGCTGTCACCCTGGCTGCACTTTTTATTGAAACTTCCTGGCTGGGGTGTGTGCAGGGAAGAGAACCCTTCTTGCTTTTGCATCCCTGGAGATTCTCTAAGAGGGAATGTTAGGGACTGGTGCCACTATAAGGGTGTGACTTTCCAGGTCACAAATCAGATCAGCAAAATGAATGGATGTGAGAGCATCGGAGTCCTCAAGTCACGGATAACAGAGCTCCCAGCATTGCCTCTTCTCCACACGTCTCAGGGCTGCTGTACACTCACCCAAACACATTCACACGCTTGCTGAGGAGGAGTAAACCCAGCTGCAGCATCACATTCAACAGCGTGTCACACTGTGACAGAGAGAGTCTGTGTGCATCAAGAACTGGCTCGTGTCCGCTGGCCTGGGGCCAGAGCAAACTGTGGGCGGTGCTGGCTGCAGTCCTCGCACAGTCTCCACAGCCAGATGAACAGACTCATACAGAGGAACAGCTTTGGAAGGACCAACTGTGCTCCTTCAAAGAGAGAGTGCTGGTTGTCAGGAGAAAGCCTTGCGAAGCACACGGGCTGTGCTCAGACCAAAGCTGAACCAGCCAGGACACCCTCGCCCACCACCAAGGCAGGCTATATTGTTACAGGAGGAACAGTGATGTGTTTCTCTGAATGGAGTCTCTTCCAAGAACACTTCACCCGGAATCCACTCATGCTATCCTGCTTGTCCCCACCAGAACCCCTCCGAGGCTCACCAGTTCCTATCATCACACTTGAAGACACATCAAGAGTAATGGTATTGACTAGGAAGAACAAAGTAAAAATTAATGAGATTCCATCAACAGCAAAAAAAAAAAATCCTGCTGATTAGGTCTTGTGCACAGAAAATGTCTGTGGATGTATATGAGGAGAGCAGGAAAAATAAAACCAAACATAAACAAAAACATCCTTCTTGTTATGTACTTGATAATTTTATGCTCTTGGGTCACAGAAGGAAAAAATGCATACTTTCAAAAAAATTAACACTACACCAGTGGATAAAGCCCACAGCCAACCAGACAACCTGGGTGTCTGACTGAAGTTTTCCCTCATTTTCCTGGTCAATCTTCTGCCCCTACTGTCTGCCCTGCTTGTTGTGACCTTCTGGAGGCCATCCCTTCTTTGAGGCAAACTGACTGTCCTCATATGTGACAGCCCAAAGCACTGACCTTGTCTTATGGCAGGTGCTTCCTGCCATCACCCAGTGCCACACAGGCATCAGAAGACACCAGGTGACCAGTTGGAGGATGCATCAATGATTAGGGTAAAGTTTATTGAACCTGTTTGTTGGAGTTTGGATCCAAGTTTCTGTGCTCTGAGACAGGTGAGATTAGAAGAGGTAGCAATCATCTCACCCATGAACAACTAGGCAGATTGTTTATTGCTAAGAACTGGGAGCAGTTTCCCAAGGGTGGAGCAACCTACTAACCATGCAGACTGCACTCCCACACGCAGCCCCCGAGGTGCTACCCAGGGTTTTTCTAAGACAAAAACCATTTAAACTAGAGACACTGCTTTTTCCTTCATCATGTTTCCCATAGCATCTAAATTGGTATCAAATTCAGAGTGGTTTTTCAAGATGTATTTATCCAGGCAGTAAGGCAAATTCCAAGGGCTGGCCAAATAATCTATTGTAACAGACCTGTGCTAGGTGCAATATACCTGACAACGAGTAGAACTTTCACTGGAAAATTATTCATACTTAGTTTTTCAGGTATAATTCTTTTGATACACAAGATGGCTATGGGGGGGTGAAATGACCCAAATGTGTTGTGTGTGCACAAGCATCTGTCAAAAGGAAGCCATGACTCTGCATAACTAATATGCACTCATTGAAAAAGATAAAAAGGATGATTATTATAATTTGGGTAATAGATTATTTTGATAAGAGGCAAAACATGCAACCTATTTCTTAAATGTCATAACTTTAAAAGTATTACAGTTATCTGGATACCGTGAAGAAAATAAATGAAGCAATCATTAGAATTATACTTATTTGCATTAGAATGTAAACGTCCCTCTCCCTCCAAAAAGAACTGAGATTGCTTACAGTAAGGGCACAGGAAAGACCAGAGGTAAAAGTAAGTTTATCTAAATTCTAATCAACAATGGCCCTCTTGTTAGTCACCCGGAGGGAATGGTGACCTGCCCCCACAGAATGTGGGGGGAAGAAAGTGTTTGCCTTGAGAGGGCAGCAACACTTCCCAGGAACATGGACAGTGGTGGCTGGACAAGGCCAGACTGGCTTCTGAAATGCTTAAGTCAGTTATGCTTGGGCTGGCTTGAGGGAGAGGAGACAACCTGGGAGGTGGAACAAGTTACTAGACAGGTTTTTCAACTAGGCAACAAGAAAGTGTCAATGGTGGTACAGTGGTTAGATGAAATATCCTTTGAGTTTTTGTTTTTCCTATTTGTCTAAGTGAACTTCTGATTACTCCTTTGGCTTCCTAGACACCTCAGTAGCAGGAGGGAGGTTTCTGTAGGTCATGGACAGGAACACCTCATGGGTAGAGAGGAATTATTGCCATGCTAAAACCATAAATTGGTGTTCTGATGAATATACAAGGCGGCACTAAATGTAAATAATGTAAATAACTGATTGAGTCCAGTTTCTGATCCTATAAGGCAAGGGACAGGCATTGAGCCAGACGCACAGGCCCTATCTCTTTACCTGACATTCCTTGGCCATACTGTCTCTCCATTAAAACTTCAAAGACTAATTTTGCTAGGACTTTCCAGGGAAACCAAGGAGAATAATTAATTCTCACTATTTGGTGAAAAGTTCCTTTGGGTAACAGCGTTAGGAAGTACTAAATCTTGTTTTAATCACCATCCAGACTATAGGGGAAAAAAGACTTATAAATAGCAGATTTACAAGTTTTTACTCAAGAAAAGCAGATTTTCCAAAGTATTTATGAGTGATGAAGAGCAACTTTCATAGCATTAAGCGAGGCACTGTCTTGTGCTATGGAAGAAATAATACATGATTAGAATTAACTTATGCCTTTGAAAAATGCTAACCTGGAAACCCCACAGGCTAGAGATATTAGCATACAAATGTTGTGACCCAGAAGTTTGTTTTTAAGCAAGTTGTTCAATTACAGGAAATATTTCCCCAAAAACAGATACGTTGTTTTGTGCTGCTGCAGCTTCTCCTTCTTCCCTCCAGCCCTGCCCAGTCCTGCCCTGTCCTACTGGAAATGGGGCCACTGGCAAACTTTCCTTTGCCAGAACCTTGGTGGGCCCAGAAGCGATGGGACTCTAGTTAGGGCTGCTTGGGTGCCGCAGAAACAGCCCTTCAAGGGACTTCCTCCTGTCATTAACAGAGCTCTGCCCTCTGTTCCAGAAGGACAGTGAGAAGGGCACGGGAGCTCCTCTGTGATTTACAAATATGTCTCAGTTCCAAGGGAATTGTGTTCAGAGTTGCAAGGCACTGCAACGCAAACACAAACTTAACATTTTTCCTGGGCTACCATTAGTACATTTTTACTGCTTTCAGTCGCTGCTTCTCCCTGCCTCTGGTTAGCAGTCCTCCAGGTAGACCGAGGTTGCCTTGGAGGTCTTCAAGGGCACTGTCTGGCTTTGGTGCTTCTGAATTCTTCAAATCCGTGGTCTTGTCACTTCACTGAATTCTGCTCACATTCCCCACTGAGTCAGGCCTGAGTGGTCTTTTCTCCAGGGTTCTCAGAGCTCATTTCCTCCTGGGCCTCTCCTACCCATACCTGCTAGAAGTTTCTGTGAGGGTGGATGTAGACTTGCTGGAGCACCTGAAGTGAGGTCTTGTGACAGACAAACAGCACGTCTAATTTCAGTGAATTTTAATTAACTTAAACTTGAGTTACGATTACCACATGTGACAAGTGGCAGCCCAGTCACATCAGAACATTTTTGTTGGTCTCTGCACTGGGATTGGAGCTGATGTGTTTACATGAGTGTGTGCCTGAGCATGTGTGTCTGTAGCTTCCCGGGTTTCTTTTCCAGTAAGGGGTCTTGGATCCAGGATGAGCAAGTTTTCCTTTGGATCAAGCCTGAAAACAAAGGTTCTGATTTTGCTCTTGATCTTCTTATAGACAAGAGAAAATCTCCCTGTGCTACTGTCCCATCCTCATGTGCGCTAGTAGGACCCAATGAATCTGGTGTTTTCCTAAACAGACCTGTAATCTCAGCACTCTGGGAGGTTGAGGCAATAGGATCACAAGTTCCTGCCAAGCCTGGGCAACTTAGGAAGAACCTGTGTCCAAAAGGGATTGGGGATATAGGTAAGTGAAAAGGCCCTGGGTTCAATCCTCAGTACCGGAAAAACAAAAAACAAAAAAGCAGCAAACAAAATGAAACACCCAGCGGGAGGATCACGGGTTCAAAACCAGCCTTGACTACATAGTGAGACCCTGTCTCGAATGAACAAACAAATCCTCTTATTTCTCAGCTTTTCTGCGGGCTGCTATTATCCCGCTTTTTTCTGCTGTAAAACAAGACTTGTTGGAAGGGTGAGCTGCACTTGTGGCCTCGCTGCTCTGCCTCCTGCCCCTGCACTGAACGTCCTGGTGCAGGTCACCGAGGTCTCTGCATCACTGTTTCCTATCCTAAGTTCCTGATAGCGTGTGTCACCACTGCTCACAATCTCCTCAAAACGATTCCTCTCTGGGGCTTGGCGTGCCATACCAGCCTCCATCCTCCCTTCCAGTCTTTCCTGGTAGCATCTGCAAGTTCTGCTAGGACCCAATACTTCCTTCTCAGCTGCTCACTGACGGGCTCTGTGGAAAACCTCAACAGCACGGGAGCTCCATGCCGTGACTCTCCTGAGGGCTTCACATTTGGGTCTGCAGTTCTCAACACCAGAACTCAGGTTGAGCACTGCCTACTCTGCCCTTTGGATAGATACCTGAGAGGTCCCTCATTTTCTGAGCCCAGAGTAGGGTATCCAGGCCACCCACTCCCCAACCTGCATCTTCCCTTCTCTCTTCCTAGCGTGACAGCTGGACCAGGGCCAAAGCACAAAACAGACCAGAACATACCTCGGCAATGCTTCGCCCTTCCCTGTGCACCCCAACCCTCCGCATTCCGACCCTGCCCCTGTCCTAAGGCAAGTTTGCTCTCCAGAGCTACCATCTCCATCCCTCGCCTCACCTCGCCTCGGTCTCGCCCTCTTGCCTTCCGTTTTACGGCACTGGAAAGATTTTTCAGAGTTTCACCTCACACCACTCTTTTGCTTGAAATTTGCATATGTTTTCCAAACTCTTGAAACCAAACCTGTGGCCTACAAGGAGGACGTGTGATCCTCCCACGCCTGTGACTTCCCTTCTTCTCCTCCCGCTTGGGCTGTGCTTTGGGCACCTCAGCTCTTGACACCTGCTTTCCTCTTCCTGGGTCTTCTCTGCCCACGCTCCTGTCCTGGCCCAGCCACCTTCCTGGCAGGGCCTCGAGGGCTGCTCTCTGCTCATCCCCGACTTTGGTTCATGCACGCCCCGTCCCTGGTTGGTTTTCTCACCCCTTGCTCTCTGAAGCACAGCACTGTTCACCTACTTAGTGTTGGCCCCCACAGGTACCTGGGAGACAGGGACAGGGACTTCTTGGTCCCTGTTAGAGTTCTAGGCCTAAGAAAATCTTAGGGCTTCACACAGATACGGGAGAATGCACCAAGAGGACCGCGGGGGCAGCACTCCCAGCAGAATGGAGTCCTCCCTGGTCACAGGCCAAGTCCTGGCTTTTCTGAATCCATACAAAGGTCTAAGAAGCTATAGCTGCTTTCCTGTTATAAACACACCTATGCACACAGGCAGATCACTTTTGAAAATGGTCATAGCCTTCTCTACCTTAGAAAGAGAAAAACCTGTTTCGTATTTAGGACTTTGTCTTCCCAGGTTCTAATAATCCCACTTCATGAACACTTTTAAAATCAGGAATCTTAACTAGACAATTTAGCAGGAAAAGCCATCAAATGAAAATAATGCAAATTATTTTCACATTGAAAATACCCTTGCTTTTTAGTGAGTGAGGATGTTATCCTTCACTATCATATAATTACTCATGTGACAGTTATATTTACCCAGAAGGTGAGTGCTCTCATTTCAGAAAATGAAAGAGAAAACAAACTATGCAAAATGCTTCAGAAAACTCTCAGAAGGCCACTTCTTCATTCCTGGGCCCAATTTTAGCAAAGACAGTTGCTGATTGTGGTCCCTCCCAATTTGGGCAATTCCTTCAGCTATTGTGTCACTCTCTGAGGACCACAGCCAGCAGGGAAAGACAGATATAGTCCTGGAGTGTGGGTGTCGCCACAGATTCCATAGTACCTGTTGCATTGCAGGAGCCCAGGGTGCCTTCTGCAGGGTCATTGCTCATCTGCTCGCGGGTGTCTGCCCTGCTCCGCAGTGCCAGCAAAGCCGGTCCTTTGCTCCCACCTTTGAGGGTGAAGGGGAGGCAGCTGGCTGGAAAGAACAGCAATGATGGTGTTAGCGGGGATCATCACTAAGATGCAGCGTGGAACGGGAAGGGTGCTCTCCCTGGAAATGCCCCGTGTGGAGGGACCACTGCAGAGGTGTGGGTGGTGTGACCAGGGTTCCCACTTCCCTCCATCTGGGGCCCTTTCGCAGCATGCTAGGCGGCATAACACAGGGTAACTCAGATGTGAGGACCCCCCGACACACACATGCAACTCCAATGATGGCTTCAGAGTGGAGAGACCAGAACACACTCCAGCTAAAACATCGGCCTTGAGGTCTTCTTACTGACCACAAGTTGGAAACAGATTTCACTTTCCTTTGAGGGGTTCCCTAGGGAACTTCCTTCCAACTTGCGCCCTCTAGAGCCACCAGAGGGACCCAGATAGTCAGAATGGGATACAACTCTGTGAGTCTGCTGGCGACACAAGGAGAGGGCTGTGAAGGTACACAGCCAGGCCCAGAGAGCTGTTGCTCCTATAACACTGGGCTCAGCTCAGGTGCGCCCCACTGAGGACAGCCCAATAGCATGTGTCAACTCCTTAGACCCTAGGAACACTTCAAAAGTGTCTTTGTGACAGGGTGATGCCTGGTGTTCTTTCTCAGCAACTTTCTGTGAAATGCTTCAGTGTAAACAATGGAATACAAGATTGTCAATCCATTTTGCTCACATCCTGGGGGGACATTTGCTGGACATACCCTTACCCATGATGCACTGCAGAAATATTTAGTGTTTGGAACATCAAAATTGTGTACCCCACATGTGGCCCTGTCTGTGGAGACGGTGGGCAGAGAGCCCATGGGGCTTGTCGTGGAAGTCTGCTTGCTTTGAAGGGTTCCTGCAACGCCTGAGGTCAGAGACACCAGCCCTGTGCACCGGTGTGAGGGACAGAACGAAGAGACTCAGTAGTTCACTGGAGGAAATAATTCAAATATCAGTGTTTTTTAACACTGAGCCCACACCTTCCCCTGGGAGGGGGTGAGGATTTCCACTTTGCTAAGACTGAGACTGGAAATTATTTTTGGGTCTCTGTACTCTCATTGTTGTATTTCGTATATTAAGCAATAGAAGAGAGCTGATGTCTTAGAAGTGTAAAGTGAAAAATCAAATGCCAACTCGTCGTGAACAGCTTTTAAGTCCCAGGTCTGGATTACTGAATGCTTTATTCGCTGAGGAAGATTTTTGATATGTAATACTGTGTTGTGAACTGAAATGCATCTCTTGATATCACAAAGGGACGCATCTTAAGACTGCTTTACTGGAGTATAAGCACCACACCCACTGCGCATTACAGAGCACTGGGAGATATGCTGCCTGTGACACACCATGCACCATGTGGTACGCAGGGTGGTGGAGGAGTGAAACCTGGACTCAGTGGGATGCCTGACATACTGATCTGGCCCCAACATCTCCTAGGCAGTGCTGGATATGTCCCTTTACAGGCCTTTAAGTGCAGATCAAGCCACAGGTGTATAATCAATAGTTCCTGTTTTGTGGGACCTCAATCTGCAGAATTGGGCAGCACGGATTAGCTGCATCAGTTATTGGTGAGAGGAGCAGGAGCGGCACATGTTTGTTGTTCCCAAACCCCATGCCTCCAGTCCTGTGTCTCTGAGTGTCACAGTCCTTTCAAGTTCTAGTAAAATACAGTGATACTTGAATCTAAAAGACCAACATCACCAAACTTTCTGTTTATAGTAGGAGGATAAGCAGCAACTGAAACCCAGTCATGTAGATAGCAGACAGAGATAAATGAAGATTGGTAAGTTGTGTGGCTTGACACTGGGTACTTTGGAGGAGACAGGCAAAGCCCCCACAGGATGCAGGCACATCCCAGGGCTATGGGCTGGGAGCTCTCTTGGGAATGAAGCATGAACTGGCTCAGGTGCATATGGATCTGTTGTTTGGGGGCACATTCTGCCCAGAAACTGAGCGAGTAGAGCACCTGGCTGTCCATTCTCCTGCCTTTACAGAGCCTTCCTGAGCAGACAGGCCTGGTGTGAGTTCAGAGCTCTGGGTGGGAGATGGCAGGTGGATGTGCCCTTGGCAGAGCCCAGGCTTGCATGGCAGCTGAGGCAGAGCAAACACACCTCCTTGGCCAGGTGTGGCTTAGTGCTGTTGACGTGTGCTGGGTTACTGTGCCCACTGGAACTGTTCTGTGAGTCACACTGGGCAGCTGGCAAGGTTTAGGGAGGATAGATTGTAAACATCTCTGTGATAAGCCACTGGGGTTTTGTGCAGATGAAAACTAGAGTTTCCAAATATTTAATAGCAAGATCAAAGACATCTGTCCTAGAGCCACACAGTCACTCAGAAATCCTCCAGCAGGAGCTGCGTGGGCATCAAATGAGCAACACCTAAATTTGAGCCAATGTTGATTTTAGGTACTTTCCCAAAAATGACCATTCAACATATTCCAGAAATGCTGCTTTTTGAATTCAAGAAAAGACTAGACTCCTCCAAGGGAGGAAGGACCTGTGGGGAATGACAGATTCCAGAATAATGCTGCAGAGGAGGAACAGGGAGTGGTGACGGAGGGACACACATGTACACACACACACATTGCACACACACATGCACACACCACACATGCACACTTGCACAAACATACAAACACACATATGCACCTGTGGAGCCTCTCTCAGCATATGACAGGTCAGGGGAACCAAGGACCAGAAAGGTAGGCAGAATATACATCTTCTCAGCAGAAAGCAGGTGCCCACCCACTCACTATGTGGCCATATGCTGTGGTCAAGCATAGGTGGGCCCTAATGTCCCAGCAGTCTCCTCCTGAAGGCACTGCACAAGCACTGCTGCGGTTTCTCCCCAGCGCTCCCTTTCCTTTCTACACCGTGCCTGGAGTTCCAGGTAGTTTCAATGACAGACTCATTTCCCTCAGAAGGCCTCCTTGGGCTGTGGTCTGACCACCAGCATCACACACTAAGGATACACAAGGGGCACCAAAGAGGCCTGACTATTCTGCAGAAGGACCTCCAGGGTGATGAAGCCTTGGACTGGGCTCCTTTACACAGAGCAGAGGATGCTCGGGTGTCCAGGCTCCAGCTTGCACCCCAGCCTGGCAGAGAAACTCAACCTCATTCATCCCACAGAGTCTTCCCTACCATCTGCAGGGGTGAATGTCCATTCTGATTCTGTGACAGTAAGCCCTGGGTGGTAAGATTTGAAACTAAATATTTCACAAATTTCTTATTAATACAATTGATTTGATTTGTGAAACTTGTAGTACAATTGCTTTTCATCATCTTCTTGTCTCCACCCATGCTCAGGCACACTACAGGACCAAGTAGAGACAACGCTTCAGGATGGATGTGAGGTACTGAGACTCCTGGTCAGGGGGTCACATGGAAGAGATGGAAGATGCTGTGGGATCTGAGGGCCTAAGAAGGTTTCTAGAGACCTGAGACAAAAGATACTGAATCTTGAGACTGGCCTCATTGCTGACCTTTGGGAACAGTGTCAGTAGAATAGTGAGGAGATGAACCAGTCTGAGAAAAGTGGACCACGACACCCGTGCTGATCTGTGCCTGAAGGATTAAGTGTGTTTGCTTCCCAGGAAGTATGGAAGGCTGTTCTTTTCCTCTGTACTTAAAAGAAGGAGACACGAGAGTAGGCAGAGAATTCTGATGGGGAAAGATAGGGAGGAAAGGTGCCCAAAATGGGTCAGCACGCTGAAGTGGAAAGAAGGATCTGCAAACAAAATCTGTTTAGCCACTAATCTTGAGTTTTAAAAATTTACTTTTAAAAATCTTGGTAAAGTATGCATCACATAAATGCTATCATTTCACCTCTTTTAAAGTGTTTAGTTTCATGGCATTTGCTATAGTGATCGTTTAGCCATCATCACCATCTACCTTTTCACCTTGTAGAACTGAAACTCTGTCCCATTACACATGGATTCCTTAATCCTCCTTTCTCTCTGCTCCTGAAAGCCATGCTTTACCTTTTGTTTCTTTTGATATAAATACTCTAGCTACTTCATATAGGTGAAATCAGGCAACATAACGTTTTGTGACTGTTACTTCACTTAATATAGTTCTCAGGATTCAACCCCATTGTAGCATTGTTAGAATTTCCTTCCTCTTAAATAAAGAAGAATATTCTATTGTACATATAGATGACAATTTGTTTATCTGTTCATGCATTGATGGGTGCTTGAGTTTCCTCTGGTTTTTGGCTATTATAAATGATACTGCTGAAGGAATAATGGTCAAACATCTTTCTAAGTGCCTGCCTTCATCTCTTGTGGGTGTACAACTCTATGCGGAATTGCTCGATCATGTGGTAATTGTATGTTTAATCATTTGACAAGCTGCCATCCCATTTTCTATAGTGGCTGCACTATTTCCTATTCCCATCAGCAGTGCACAGGGGTTCCAATTTTTCCACTTCCTCATCGATACTTGTGACCTTTTGTTTATTTATTTGTTGCTTTTTTGATAACAGTCACCCTAATGGGTGGAGTACTGACTTCTTGAGGTTTTGGTTTGCACTTCTCCAATGATGTACGATGTGGAATATCTTTTCATGAGTTTGCTGGCTATTTGGATGTCTTCTTTGGTGAGATTTTTGGCCAAGTCCTTTGCCCAATTTTTAATCATTTTCTTTTAATTTTTATATACGTATTTTTTGATGAGTTTTAGGGATTCTTTATAGAGTTTGGAAGATAATCTCTTATCATATATATGATTTGCAGATATTCTCTCCCATTTTATGGGCTACTTTTTCATTCTGTGCACTGTGTTCTTTGGTGTATTTAACTGTGATGAAGTCTACCTTATCACTTTTTTCTTTCATTGCTTAGGCTTTTGGCATCATATTCAAGAAATCATCACCAAATCCAAGGTTATAAGTTTTTCTCCTATATTTTCTTCTAAAAATTTTGTAGTTTTAGTTCTTACTTTTTAGATCTTTGGTCCATTTGATTAGTTTTTTTTAGAGTAGAAAATTTCATGCTTTTGTATGTCACCCTTGTGCAGAGGAATGATGCTAATCTTCTTTGTGTTGATCCAATTTTAATTGTGTGTATGAAGCAAGGACTGAAAGAAAATCTTTAAAAGAAATAGATTATCATAAAAGTAGAAATTAAATTTGGTTCGGGGCATCCTATCTTCTATTTCCAGAATAAACAAAGTGTTTATACACTGGAAAAATTAAGCTGTGGAGACTCTGGTCCCAGACATACTGTGCACTGAGGGCGGAAGTATGGCTCTACCGGAACAGGAGCACAGTGATGTCAGCCTGTCACACATGAGCCCCCACACTCACAGTCCCAACCTCTCCTACTTTCCCTCATCTGGGCACAAACTCCCATCCCTAACCTTCTGCAGGCAAGAGAGAGAAAATCTGTCTGTGGAACCAGAAAATACAGGCAGCTATAGAAATTAGGGTGGCAATCATCTCTCCAGGCAACCCCTCTACAGCACACTCAGCATGCAAGAATGCCTAGTGCCCTCCCTTCTTCATGGGGCTTTCATTCTGCACTACGATGCCTCACTCTGAGGTGAAAAAGGACAGTAAAGAATAACAGCATAATCAAGGAAAGCTTCCAACTCAGTAAACTGAGGTTTAAATAATGCACAGGGATGAGAGCTTGGAAGAAGGCCCTAGGGGAAGGAAAAAAAATAAGAGTTCTTACAACTATGATATTGTCTGAGGAATAAGAAAAAGCATTGCATTTCCAGTTTTAAAATATGCTCTAAAAGGAACAAATGAAGATCTTTGGGAAATTATAAACAGAATATTGAAAAACTTAAAAATTAATAAAGTCTGCATAATAAAATTGAAAATCCCCGAGAAAATAGAACAAAAATACAAAAAGAGAAAAGATAAGATAATGTGAGAATTAATTTAGCACAAAAAAGAGAGCAATGGAGGGGAAGAAATTATCAAAAAGGTACTACAGAAAAAAACTCAGAACAGCCTAAAACATGCTCAAGGCAGAGGGGCAGCACACTGACCCCAAAGCACACCATTACGAAGTTTATTATCAGCAGTGATCCAGAAAAGAGCCCGAAGCTCCCAGAGAGGAAGGCAGTGGGGCAGTAACAGTGCACTATTTCCCCAAAGCACTGTCAGGTGCTAGAAGTTGATGGTGCAAAGAGTAAAGCTTTCTGATGAGGAGAGATTTTCCACGTGCAATCTCCCATGTGTTGAAATTATCAGGGAGAAAGGAGTTTTCAGGACGAATTTAAGCAGTCTCCGAAGTGTTGACTTCCAGGCACTCTTTGTTGAGAAGCTACTAGCTCACGTGTTTGCTAGCATTGAGGAGTAAGTCAAGGATGAGCAAAGTATGAATGCCAGTAGCAAGGGGACTTTTTTGGGTGAGGGCAGAAAGGGCCCTGAGTCTACAGCTGCATACTTCGGGGGGGGGGCCTCGTGCACAGAGCAGAGTTGAGGTTGAAGGAGACCTTCCAAGGGAGAAGCGCTGAGCAGAAAGAGTGCTGCAGGATGTGCTTGGAGCGTGGCTGGAAGCTGTATTGGGAACCCTGAAACACACCTGTGGGAGCATGTGAGAAAGCAATTAGAAACAGCCAAAGCAATGAAGCACATGCAAACACAGAAGACAGCAAGTGGAAGCCAAGTACCCTTTGGGCTTGGGCACAAGGAGTATTTGTGTGGACCAAATAATCGGATACTGTCACCTTAACCAATAATTGTGACCCTACGACCTTGAGCCTCTGGGGGTGTGAAAGATGGGGGTCCTTGATGAGGGTGTACAAGAGAAATTCCTTAGATGCTGTCTGAAAACCAAGAAGCAGTGATACAGTGTATCACCCAGCAACAAATAAATATAACAATAGAAAGAAGAATCTTGGAAACGATTGTTTTCTGGGCACAAGACAAAGGAACAAGGATAAAAGAGGTAAGATGCTTCTATATTTTTTTTCTAAGCATCAAAGTTATGTTTTATTTTAATGGTTTCTCTTACTTTGTGTGATTTTTAGATTTATCTATACTATTTTTGAATCTCAGCATGCTATACTATTAGGGTCAGTGCAAATTTAGAAAAATCCCAGTGTCCGTGCAGGAGGTTGAAGCAGGAGGATTGCAAGTTTAAGCCCAGCCTGGGCAGCTTAGTGAGACGCTGTTTCAGGCTAAAAAGTGAAAAAGAGGCTGGGGTGTAGCTCAGTGCAAAGGTCCTGGGTTCGATCCCTAGTGCCAGAGAGAGAGAGAGAGAGAGAGAGAGAGAGAGAGAGAGAAATGAAAAAAAGAGAAGAAAGGAAAAGAGAAAAAGGAAAGGGCAAGAAAAAAGAGAAGTTCCAAATACGGTAGTTAAGAAAAGTCTCCCTTTTGGAGCAGCAGCAGCCCAAGGTTTTAAAGCACATGCAGAGACCTCATGGCAACCCGGTTCTGAGGCAAGCGCGCTGGGTATCGCAATGACAATGTGAGCCAAAGAGGAAGAGAGGGGAAGGAGTGAGGGATGAGGAGGACAAAACACAAGAGATCTGAAATTCTCCAAAGGTCAGGTCTTATGTCAAAAAAACAAAATGTCCTGTGGGTATCTTCAAACTTCTGGTTGAACATGAACACCTATAATACTATATGAAGCCTACAATTAACACCTGTCAATCTAATGTTCCAAGAAACATCCTTTCATAACAGAAGCTTTCACTGTCCTAGGTAAACACTTATCTATAAGGAAAAAGGTACGAGTAGGGACTTTACATGTTTGGAGTTTGCTATGAGCTGGTGATGTGATGTGATGTGCCTGCTCAGATGCAGGAAGTGCTAATGCAATTTTAGCATGAATAAGCACAGTCTAATGAAATGTAAGAAGGTCCCAGCCCACCTTACACCATCCAGGCCACATTTGCAGTATAACTCTCAGTTCCAACTCCTAAGAGTCTAGGGAGGTCATCGTGTCCAAAGAAGAAGTCCACCATGTTCATAGACTTGGAGTTCATTTTAAATAATGCTGTTTAACATAGCAAAGAGAAATCCCAGGAGACTGTGTGCAAACAGTTATCTGAAAAGGGTCTAGAAATTAAGAGCACCATACAGAAGAGTAACATGTAAGGTCTTTGCTAAGTGGAGAGGATTAAAGAGCTAAATGGAGAGAGACTGAAGCAAAAGAGAGATTTACTAATTCAAACTGACTTCTTAAAAGATGCACTGTGCTATAGTGTTGGGGTGAAAACCAGGTCCCTGTGGGTGGAAGGTGCAGCAAAGCATGTGGAACTTACTGGACGTTGCCAGATCAACTTCCAGTATAAGGAGTTAATGATTTGATGGGTTTATCATTTCTCCTGAGCCTTGAGCTGCGAAAGCGTGTGTCAAAAAAACATTTGATCTGGGTGTTTGTAAGGAATGACTTCATCTCCAATCTAATTCATTACTTCTTCACTGGAGAATGCTGTATGGCTTCTTTGCTTCAAGGAAAACAACATTTTGGGGTCTGAAGAGGGACCCAGGAGCACATCCTAAGGATAGTGGACTGGTTTAGTCCCCTATTCAAAAGAGACTGCCCTATTTCCTATCGCTTAGATAAGTGCCACTTACAGGCTAGGACATAGTAAGAGGGTCCAGATTCTACCAGGGCCCACAATGCGTGAAAAAGCAATGGAATGCAGATGCTCTTCCTGGGAAACAGCTCCTCCACCAGGAAAGCAAACAAAGCAAGGATATTCCTGTTCCTCACCATGTCGCTTGTTCACACACAAGAAAGATCTCGTCTCAGCAGCCAACAGGTGCCCGCTTGCCACATGCAGGTGCATCCTCTGTGCAAACACTACCCATCTTGTAGATGCTTGCTTCCCCTTTCTTAATTAATTCATTGATTGGAATATTTTCAATGACATAAAGCAAATATACTCCAATAAGAAAGATATCAATATGGAAATTAAGAGAAACCAAGACTCTAATAAAATGGAAAAAGCATCTAAACATTTCTGCAGAGAACTGCTATTATAATCATGCCACACCAAGCTGCAAATCACTGGTGCTGAAATTATACATTTCATGGTGTTATATTATTTTCTAAACCTGGAGATTCCAAGGAGATTCCTAAGGCAACATTTAACTATGAATTTATGCATTTAAGCAAAGATGTGTATTTAATTTGTATTTAATCAAACAAGATTTAATCAAAAGTTTCCCCAATTTTTCAAGTGCTACACAATTACTTACATAACTTTGTTGGCTAATTCTACCTGGTCAATCTCTTCATATTAGATAAATTTTTCACAAAACTATTTCCAAAGCATGTCCAGAACTATGATATAAAGCAGATGGGAAAGTTTTCCTTCACAGTGTTCACTGCTCCTTGTGGAAACTAGAAGGTATTCTCTTTGCTGTAATCCTACTCTCCTATGTGTTGCATCCATTTACCCATAAAAGTCTCAAATTTACCCTTTTTATAGCTGAGTAATACTCCATTGTACAAAAATACCACATCTTTTTTTATCCATTCCTCAATTGATGGGCATTTGGGTTGTTTCTAAGATTTAGCTATGACACATTGTGCTGCCATAAACATAAGTGCACATATATATCACTGTGGTATGATGTTTTTAATTCTTCTGGAAAGAAAAGCTGGGGAAAAGCTGGGTTGAATGGCACCTCTAACCCTAGTTTTTGAGGAATCTCCACACTGATCTCTACAGTGGTTGCATCAGTTTACACTCCCACCAACAGAGGAGAAGGGTTCCTTTTCCCCACATTTCCCCTCCTGCATTTGTTATTGGCTAATTTCTTGATGACAGCCATGCTTTCTGGGATGAGACAGAATCTCAGTTTTTAAATTTTTTTTATTTTAATGAAAATAAAAAACAATACAGACTTTCAAAACAAGATGATGGGAAATTAACAATGGTTGTTATATTGCATTTTGTTATCTTCAAACTAGCTGCCCAGATTACCAGATGTAGGCATGCAAAATTGATCAACTAGGCATTAACTGTTCCTTTCAATAAATCAATAGAAGTTAGTACAATTATCATAGCTATCTTATGTGTAATATATATATATATATATATATATATATATATATAATTTCTCTTCCTTCTTTCTTTTCTCCTTTCCCACATCCCACTTGTTATTTCCTTTTGAGTAGCTTCTTTCCCTTTCACAGTAACTATTGTACCTTTCAGGTTTTATTTACTCTTTCAGTTTCTTACACTAGGGAGAAAATATGCTGTTTACGTATGCAGGACTGATTTATTTCACTTATGAATATGGTCTCTAGTTGCATCCATTTACCTGTAAAAACCTCGAATTTAACTTTCTTTATAGCTAAGTAATACTCCACTCTATAAAAAAACCACAACTTTTTAGCCATTCCTCAGTTGATGGGCATATGGGTTGTTTCCAAGATTCAGCTATAACAAAATGTGCTACTATAAACATGGGCTCATATATATCACTGTAGTATGATGTTTTCAAATCTTCTGGAAAAAGACCCAGGAGGGCAATAGCTGGGTTGAATGGGACCTCTAATCCTAGTTTACTGAGGAATTCCACACTGATTTCCACCGTGGTTGTACACATTGCCACCAACTGTGAAGAAGGGTTCCTTTTTCCCCACAACCATGCCAGCATTTGTTATTGGTTGATTTCTTGATGATAGCCATTCTTTCTGAAGTGAAATGGAATTCCAATGTTGCTTTAATTTGCATTTCTTTTTTTTAAGAGCAGAATATATTTGTTGAGGGAAAGAAAGCTTCTGTCCAAGAAAGGAATAGAAGGGGGGCCCAAGTGAGTTGCCCAATACTCTGTCTTTTCTAGAGACTTTTAGAGAGGTGAGGTGGATCCAAGGTAGGAGAAAAATGGAAAAACTATGGTCAGCCAATAAGAATTGTTCAGGTAAAATTGACTAAATTGGGATCAAATGGGGAAGTGAGTCACATAGCAAGTGGGCATGAATACAGTGCATTTCTTGAATGACCAATGATGTTGAACATTTTGTCATATATTTATCTGCTGTTTGTATTTCTGCATCTGAGAAGTGTGTATTCATCTCAGATGCCCATTTTTGGATTGGGTTTTTAAATCTGGGGGGCCTGATTTTTAAAAATTCTTTATATGTTCTGGATAGAAGTCCTTTGTCTGAGGGACAGTTGGCAAAATTTTTTCCCAACTTGTGGGTTTTCTTTTTATTCTGTTAATGATTTATTTTGATATGCAAAAACTTTTCAATAAAGTGTGATCCTAGTTGCTGATTATTTTGAAGTATTTCCCACACATGATTACATGATCATGTCTATAAATGCAGAAAGAGCTTTTGATAAAGTCTATACTCATTCATGATAAATATCCTGCAGAAAATTAGGATAGATGGTCTTCACCTCAATCTGATAAAAGCCATGTATGACATACCAACAGCCAACATCATAGTAAATGCACAAGAACTGCAAGCTTTCACTTTAAAATCAGGAGCAAGACAAAGATGTCCACTGTCACCACTCCTATTCAATATAGTTCTGGAAACATTAGCCAGAGCAATTAGATGAGAGAGAAATAAAAGGAATAAGGATAGGAAAGGAAGAAGTTAAATTATCATAATTTGTTGATGATGTAATACTTTATACAGAAGACCCTAAAAACTCCACCCAAGGACTCCTAGATTTAAAAGTCAAATTCAGTAGCATAGCTGGATACAAAGTCAACACTCAAAAATCAACAGCATTCCTGTACACAAATAACAAACTCACTGGGAGAAATTAGGGAAACCACACCTTTCACAGTGGCATCCAAAAAAATGAAATACTTAGAAATCAGCCTAACAAAGGAAGTAAAAGATCTATACAGTGAAAATTACAGCACTCTGCAAAAGAGAAAGAATAGGATTTCAGAAAATGGAAAGATAGCCCTTGCTCATGGATAGGAAGAACCAACATTGTGAAAGTGGCCATACTCCCAAATGTGTTACATAGATTTAATGCAATCTCAATCAAAATACCATTAGTATATCTCAAAGATCTAGAGAAAACATTCCTAAAATTCATCTGGAACCAGGAGAGACCTAAAATAGCAAGGACAATCATGGGCAACAAAGGCAAGGCAGGAGACATCACAATCCCTAACTTGAAATTATGCTACAAAGCTACTGTGATAAAATCAGTATGGTACTGGAAAAAACACAGACTGAGGATCAATGGAAAAGGTTAGAAGACGTGGACACAACTTCAAACACACTCAGCCACCTAATCTTTCACAAAGGGCCAAACAAGTTCACTGGAAGAAAGAAAGCCTCTTTAATAAATGGTGCTGGAAAAACTGGCTTTCCACATGCTGAAGACTAAAACTAGATGCATGTCTATCATCATGCACTAAACTAAAGTCAAAATGGATCAAAGATCTAGATATTAACACAGAAACACTAAATCTACTAGAAGAGAAAGTAGGTAGAAGTCTTGAATACGTAGGTGTAGACAGAGAGTTCATGATCACTATTGTTTTAATTTACATCTCCTGAATGACCAGTGATGTTGAACATTTTTTCATATATTTACTTAATATCTGTATTTCTTCATCTGTAAAGTGTGTATTCATCCCAGATGCCCCTTTTTGGATTGGGTCTTTGATTTTGAAGGAGGGGGATCTGATCTTTTTCCATTCTTTTTATGTTCTAGATAGAAGTCCTTTGTCTGAGGGACAGTTGGCTAAGTTTTTTTTTCCTCTCTGTATGTTGTCTTTTCACTCTGTTGGTGATTTCTTTTGATGTGAAAAAGCCTCTTATAAGATGACAGCCAAGTTGTTGATTCAAAGAATATGTGTTTTACACCCAGAGACTTAATTTTAAATCTGTTTTTGGGTCTAAATCTACAAAATAAAAACTCTACTCCTTTCAAAATAACCAAAATTTCAACCATTGCCCCTGAGCACACTGACCTCTAGAGAGTAGGCCTCCCTCTCAGCTGTGGTCACTTACAACCCAGCTGGGGTGTGAGGTGAATACACAACTAATTCCTTCAGCGTTTACAGTGGCCTCACAGGCAACGGAGAGCTGAAGGAGACAGGCAAAAGCTGCAGAGCTCTGGCCTGCAGTAAAAATCATGTCTGAGATTTGCTCACGTCTGCCCCCCGCTGCTGCTCCGCCCCTGGCCAGTACTTTTTTTTTCTCAATAGGCTGGAGTGTGCACTTGCCATTAAGTATACAAACATCTCTGAGTCCTTTCTCCTTATAATATTCCATCCACTACAAAATAGTAAAATTTCACTCTCCCGTTTCACATGAAGTTCTATGTACTCACAGCTGGAAGACACACTGACTTAGGAGGACACGTGAGGAAGTAGTAAGTGTAACTGCCGTCTGCCATGTTCCAGAGCCCGTGCAGAGCTGTGTGAATTCTGAATTTCATAGGGCTCAAAATAGAGCACATTTTGTTGAATTGCTAAGAATTCTACAGTTGAATTCTGTACTTTAGGAACAGCAGGGAAATGAATAACACCCAGCCTTCCCCAGAGAAGGAAGTCAGTACAGGAATTTTACTACTGCATTTTAAGCCTTATTTATGATGCATGTTTTTCCTCTTAGTTGTCACCAGCTGCTTACCTAAACATTTTTAAGTCAATTTGAAAGATGTAGAAACAAACAAGGAATAAAATAAAGGTGTGATTAATTCTTTATTTTCCCCTGGAGATAAGTATGAATTTTCTTTAAATAATAAAATCCTCTCGAGAGATGCTGAAATAAGAAAAAAGAGAATTTCACTGAGAAGGGGATGTGGTGAGTTTTGTAAACTATTCCAGAATCTGGGCTGTTTGGGATTGTCAGTATATGCTCCGGGCTAAACATGTAAAGCATGTAATTCATCAAAATTCAGAGGGTTGATTATTTGTCAGGAAAATACTATATATAAATTATCTTTTTGTGTTCACAGAGTTTGCACTATTTGGGTCATGTTGGGAGACTTTACCATATTCCTGTGCTGCAAAACTGGACAGTTTATTTGAACACATAGAATCACAAATGAGAAAGTTGGAAAAGATGGTACAGGTTACTAGTCTAATCTGGCCACTCAGGTTATAAAATCTTCCCTAGTCTTCTCAGTGCCATTTTAGGACAGAGAAGACTGCTCTACAAGCAAAAGTACAATGAGAAAATTGGAAGAATTATACAAATACATAATTAAACACCACTGCTCTTATCATCATTATGACAGACCAATAAGTAGACACTCGGACTGTTGAAAAAGACAGCTTCAGAGTGTGGCTTGCAATCTTGTCTTGCCTACTCCATGTTAGAAGGTTCCTTTTTGGCACCTTGTGGACTCCATCAGCCGCTGGGTCTTTGGATATGATGGGTACAATCTCAAAGTTTCTCTCATCACGCCTGCCAGGCCCTTATATTTCCTCTAAGGTATTTTTTACAATAGCAGCTAACAGATATTTACCTAAATTTCCTCACTTACTGGAAAATGGCTGTAATCAAATGAAGTTTATTTGTGTTGTCAGTCATCAGGTAGAAGGAAAAGCAGAGTAAAAGTTGAAGGGCTCAGCTGAGCAAGTAAACGTGCAAGTCAGGAGATAGTGACTGCTCATAGAGACAGTATGGGCTTCCAAGGGCCTCTTCCATACTGGCACAGGAGCGGGTACCTTCTGAGGCCAGAAAGGGAGGAGCCATTGTGGTTACATGGAAGGACAGAAGAAGAGGACTGTGGCGCTGACAGCTTCTCTGGTTCGCACTGGCAGATAGGCACCACATCAGAATGACGTTTGGACCTGTCGTCTCTGCTGGTGGTTTCTCTGTAAGGTCCAGAAGGCTGCTTATGCTTTGATTCCTCTGCAGCACTGATAATCAACCTCCCTGACAGATGGTTCCGTCTGCCTACAGCACAGAACATCTTGGGAGGTTCCCTGTGCGGATGTGGACATGAAACCCACTATTCTACAGGAACAGATGGCTGCCAAAGGGAAGCAAACTGATCTCCCCTTGAGAGAGTTTCTCCAATGTACTTGAGACCAAACAAGATTATAGAGAAGCCCACATGTGCCCCAGACAGAACAGAAAACAACCAAAAAGGCACACGGGCACTATGTCTGGCCTGAAGAGGATGTAAAGGCTTCATCATGTGATGGAGGGATTCTTCCACAACCCTGGGGAAGAAAGCATGTGGGACACATATCTGCCTTCCCGCCTCGCTCCTCTGCACAGAATCTGCTGTTTGTTACATCCCTGGAACAGCATCTGCTCAGCTCTGACATCCACGCGCAAACTGCTGCCACGGACTGTGGGGAGTGGGCTTCAGACAGGGACACTGATCTCAGGGCTACATGTCCCATGAAGGAGACCTGAACTTCTTGAGATTCCTCAGTGTTTTCCTGCTCAGAGCTGTGCGCAAGACTGGAGCCGCTGTTTCATTGTTGTTTTGTAGTGCTGGAGATTGAATCCAGGGCCTTGTAGTGAGCTCCATCCCCAGTCTATTTTTTGTTTTCTTTTTTCTCTTTCTCTCTCTCTTTTTCTTTTGTAGCAAAAAATACACCCCCTCCAGCAGCCTGTATAGTTCCGTTTGTCAGTTGCCCAGGTAATAGTTCCAGTTCCGGCTTGGGCTGCTCCTGTCTCTTAGAAATAGCTGGTCACCATGATGCATATTGTAAGAACTAGTCCTCAGCTGACAATCCATTCTGCCTCTGTACTTCCTGCTTACTTATCCCATACAAGCCCTAGAGCACCAGAGATCAGGGCCTGACTTTCTGGGAAAGATCCCAATCATCAGTGCCCATCGACATAAAAACATTTGCCTCCAAATCCTCGGTGTTTTGGTGTTTCTGCTTTCTCGGTGTTGTTTTGGTGTTGCCTTTGCTTTCTTCCTTTCTTTCCTTCTTCCCTTCTTTCCTTCTTTCTTTCTCTCACTCTTTCTCTCTCTCTCTCTTTCTTTCTCTCTTTCTTTTTGAGACAGGGTCTTGCTAAGTTGCAAAGTCATCCAGGATGGAGGCAAACTTTCAACCTTCCTGTCTCAGTCTCTGAGTGTTGAGATTGCAGGTGTGTGCCGGTATTCCCAGCTTTGGAGTCACATTTTATTCCACTTAGTATCATGATTCTTACTCAGGAGCTCACATCAGTGCACAGAGCTTGTCAGACCAATCATACTTGCCCCCAGTGTGTGACGTGACAGTCTAGCTGAAGGCAACAGGGACTCGGGGTTTACAAAAAGAGAAGAGGGGTGTCTTCTCCTCTCCCATTTCTTTCTGAAAAGTGTTCCACATCTAGGAAGGCAGGACTAGGAGAAAGCTGGCCCCAAATGACCCAGAGCCTTGGACAGGCTTCAGAGAGTGGTGCTTTCCCAGTGTTTCCCTAAGGCTGATGCCACCATGATCCACCCACGGATTTGAGGTGTCCAGACCAGAGGAAGATGGCCAGGGAAGGAGAAATTATTTAAAAGATGAATAAATCATGTGTCTTCTTTTCCAATCACTTGATTCATTGCAAGGAAATATCCTCATCTGTTTGTTTCTTAAATGAAACAAAATATGAAGAATCCACATTTCTAAAGAACAACAAACTCTTCATTTGTCCAGCTGCTTTTCATCTTATCCTGGTCAAAGAACAGAACTCAAAGCTTCTTTGTACATTTGCAAAAGTGAGAGGAAGGGGGAAGAAAAAAAAGAAAGAGGTTTAAGTTTTTTTCTCAGTAAGATAACTGCGTCTTGGTCCTCAGTAGGAACTAGAAAAAAGAAAACCCACAACCTGAAGAGTATCTGCTCACCCCAAGACACCCACAATGTTCTGATGAAGCAGAAGTGGCATGAGGGTGTCAACATGTTTGCTACATGTCTTCAGTGTTCTGTGATGCCTGCTCCTAGAAGAAATAGGTGCCTTCAGTGCCACATCAGTAGCCCTGGCAGAGAAGATGGCCCGTGTGGCTTCTTGAACTTGCATGGCAGTGCATTCTCTTTATGTGTGCACTGCCAAGCAGCTTCCGATTGAACCGAGAGGCATGCAGTGCTGCTCTACAGGTTCCCGATATGCTACCCCCATCTCTCGCACAGGCACCCACTGTGCACATGCTGGCCCAATGTAAAGGTTGTCTTCCTTCCTCTCTGCTTGGAATTGACCAGAAAAAAAATGCATATTTTGATAAATAGGATCATTTGAAGACAAACAATCCCTTTGGAACTCCAACTGGCAAGCCATTACTATGCCAAAATTGCCCCTTTAGGTGGTAGAATAAGAATTTCTCCTACAAAGTGAGCAGAGCTGGGGTGGTAAAAGGAAAATGTTGGAATAACAGCATTTCAAGGCAAACATCCATTTAAAGGCATCTAAACTGTAGATGAAGTGTGGTACAGGATAGCAGTGGGTCTTGGAGCCAGAGACTGCCTTCTGGGTCAAACAGGACAGTCTACAGGGTGTGGCCTGGCCTGAATTCTTAGGCCTTGAGCCTCTACTTTATTGGCTAATTCATACTATGTAAGAGCCACATATAGTCAGTAAAAGAGGAAGGATTACTTGGAATTTAACAAAGGAAGAGATCAGGCAAAATTGATACATTTAAATCTTTCCAATTAAACTTACTTTTTAGTGGAATTGAATATCAAATTTTTCAAGTGGGAAGTCCCAAAAGTATAGCAGAGATTTCTTTTCTCACCTAATTTTATCCCCCTGTATATATAAAGAACCAAAAAAACCCCACAAAAACATCTGTGTAAGGTAATCTGAAATAAACTTTTTAAATACGGAGAATTGGAAATGTGTTTTATAAAGGACTGCATTGGCAAACACACTGCAATAATATATAATAATAAATAAGTACCACCCTCTCCTACCACTGGGAGGCAGCAACCCAAAATTCAGCCAACTCGACACCTGGACACATGGCCTGGGGCTCTACTTGGTTGAAAATGCTGGTGGTTCCTTGGATTAGTGGGACTCAAACACTTTGACTTGGGTATTTTAAAACATATGCTCAGTGTGGTCTACAATAGTAATTATACTACTGGGCAGGTGAACATTTTAAACAATTTGCAGAAGACAGAATAAGTATTGAAAATCCTTGTGTTTATTTGTTACCAAACAACTATTGCAGTTGTGAGTTATTAAACAGAAAAGAAAGCCGCTCAGGTTACGCTAAAGCACAAGATTAGACCAACCGCACACACCAGAGCTGCCAGCCATGGAATCATTTCTGTTGTCACTGATGGGAGAATGGTCTATGTAGTCAAACTGTCCTTTAGGAATAAAAGCATGAAGTAATGGTCACTTGTGGATCCATCTTCAAAAGATGACCAAAAACATTCATTCCAATTAACAGGTGAGAAAACAGACACCAAAACACCAGCCACTCAAGGCTGTGCATAAGAAACTGCTCAGGGAGACAAAAGCCCAGCATATGTGCAACGAAGTGACAATAATTCTTCAGGGTATTTCAGCTATGCACCTGCTATTTCTATGAAGAGGTCAATTTTTTTTTCAAAGTGTCTCTTAGCCCTATGTCCCCACATTAAAGAAACCACATCCTCTGACATCAGAGTGCTTTCTGTGATGTCCTGAGGTGCAGCATTGTACAGAAGCGCAAACACACCTACAGAGCAAAACAAGGCCAGCATTGCAGAGCCTGTGTGGCAGGCCAGGCTGCAGAACCTGTGGGCAGCGCAGGGCCGGCCGTGGCCTGTGTCCCCAGAGGAAGCACCATCCTTGGGGCCAGACACTCACTAAGGGCAACAGTGACGGGCAGTGGTGAGGCGCTGCTATTTTTAACAAGAGCAAATAGTAACAACTTCCATTTGGGATCAAACTGTGATTGTCTTAGAGATAGTTTCTGAAGCTGCAGCCAGGATCCAGTGACCCAGCAGGAATGGTGAGGGAGCTCAGGGCTCCACCTCTGGGAGACAGCCTCCAGGCTGGGGTCTCGCTTCTGCCCGTTTTAGCAGTGTGGCCCTGGGCCAGGGGCTGGGCCTTCTGACCTCAGCGTCTTCCTTACGGTGCAGGCACTTGGCCTGGTGCTGCTGAACGAGGACAGGCATTCCGAAGAGGCTTGCTGAGCACCCAGAATGTAGTTCCTGTCTCTGAATTAAGTGAGATCTGCAGAAGTCAGCAGAAATAAAAACATTTTATATTATGTTTCTACCTGGTGTCAAGAATCAAGGTAAGAAGTAGCCACAAAAAGAAATCTCTGCGTTTTTGGGGAATGGCTATTGAGGATGTCTTCATGCTATTGTGGTCTCCAGATATGAAACTGACAACATTAACTTTCTTACCTTTGCCGCTGGCAGGGAAAATTAGTGTCCTTATATTAGAAAAATCACCACTATGCCGCCTACTGGGTAGAGCACCGCCTAAGAGCCCTTGCAATTTGAACAGACCAAGTGGCACTGTTTTCTCTGTCACCATGGCTCGACCTTGGCTCAGTGTCCTCACACTCCCATCTGCCCCTCTACCAGTTCATGCTTTATGTACAGAATGTTGAACTGACTCAAAGTGAGAACTTGGCAGCCTCCCATAGTTTGCTGACTCTCCTCAGTGATCCAGGATGGGACAGACCCAAGCCAGTCTCATGAGCCCTCCCATCAAGCCCAGCGTGCGGTGTCTCCCTGGGTGATTCTGATGAGGGCCCGTTCAGCAACGATGATAGATAGCAATGCCTACAGCAAAGTCAATCACTGAAGTTATACCCTTTAAACTCTGCAGATTTCCAGAAGAGGTAAATTGGATGAAGCTGGAGAAACCAGGCAGACCTGTGCCCATTGTGTCTCAGCCTCAGGTCTACTCCCCCCACCCCCATACACAGAGCATCAGCACCTCTGCAGCCTCCAGCTTTTCTCCCGTTCCTAGTCTAGCTCACCCCGAGGTCTTCCCTAGCCTCGTCCTGACTGCTGCCACCTGTCTGCTGGTCATGTCATGCTGAGGCTCTCTCTTGAGTCAGGGCCCTCCTTCCCCCACAAGGCCCTTTTGCAGGACTTAAACCTAAGTCAGCCTGACTCTTGGATCCTGGCACCCAGTGACAGTTCTCTGGCATGCCAGCGCCTGTCTGGGTGACTAACTGCCCCTGACTCCAAATCCCAAAGTTGCTCATTGCCAAGGGAGCCTGCATTGGTCCAGGAACGGCATGGTCTACACACCCAACTGTGGTCAGCACTATGACCACATTAGCTTCCTCGGCATCTTCCCCGCTGTGAGGGTCCTGGTGAGTGCTGCCCTGGCCTCATCAGGCAAGCTGCGCTGGGGCCTGAGATGCAGAACATGCTCAAGAAAGAACTTAGCATATTAAGTCTCTTCACTGGCAAATATCTGCGATTAGCATTTATCTCCCTTATACATAATTTTCTACTGGAAACAGCTTTCTTGGGCTTGGAGAGAAGTGAAAGATGCTTTCTAGCTTTCCGGGTGCACGTGTGTGGCTGGTCCTTGGCGATACCATCTGACAAGTCTCACAGTTGTTGCTGCTGGTCTGCCTGGTCTCCACTTCCCACAAGGCAGACTTTCACTAACAAACTCACTATCCCAGAACCCAGAGGTGTTGTGAGGATAAGCGGCAATGTCTGTGAAGTGCTTAGAGTTCTCTGAATAAAAAGCACAGTAGAAGCATAAGACATTAGCGTGTTATTATTCTCATTCAGAGTGGGTGGAATTGCAAAGAGAAATCATGTCAAAGATTTGAAGAGACTTAAAAGTCTGAGACTTTAAAAGGCTGGGATTATTAAAACACCCAGTTGTTTGACAGGAGAAAATTAAACTGTTCTCTCTCAAAAGATATAATGCCACTTTCTCATTACTTACTGTATCCCACGATCTTGTCTTCCTGTGCTGAGCTTTCACTGAAACCAGGAAAACTCTATAGTCAAAAAGTTGTGGAAGCACATCCAAGGTGACAGTCTGGCCAAGGAAGAAGCAGGATGCCATTTGTCAACGTCAGCACCTGCAGGTGAGGTTCTGTACAGGACACACAGTGCACCATCCATGTACCCAGGCCATTCTGCATTCCTACTTATGAAGATAGCAGGAGACACTGAGTGTGTGCAAGAGGGGGAGATAGAGCTGAGCTGGCAGTGAAGAACCAGGCTAGCAGGATCCACTAACAGACAACAGTGACTGCAGAGAGCATCTCTTCCTTTTCTTTGCAGAAAAGAAAGGAAATGGACAATAAAAACATGATACCTGCACCTCACCTGAAATGCGAATCTAAGCACAACTATCTGCCTGGTACGAGGCCCAAGGGAGATGTGACTCCTGGGCTACCTGCCAGGAGCAGAAGCAAGTTCTGGAGAGACGCTGCCACCACTTACCCCACACTGATGCCTTGCAGGAAAAGATGTCAGTGGAAACAATGATTGACAGGAAGGGGACCCACACTTGAGAGAGTTTGTACATATGGCAAACAAGTTAGCATTTGCAAATTTCAGAAGCAAGAACAAGAAAACAAGTACCTACAATCAAAGTTCTTAGACAAAGAGTTCAGAGCCATAAAGACCAAAACATTATGAAGAAAAAGCCAGTTTGAAAAAACACAAATAATAGTTTGTAAAAATAAATTCACTGTAAAAATTTAAAACACAGCATACTGGAAGAAACTGATGAGAAAGAATTAGTACCCTAAAAGGTAGAACTTAGGATTTCCCAGAAAACAGCTGTATGGTAAAGAGCTAGGAAATACGAAAGAGGTTGAAAAGACATGGAGCACAGAAAGGAAACATCTAGAATGTTCTTAATCAGAACATCAGAGGGAGAGAACAAAGCCATGGTGGAGCTGTAGTTTTAAAAGAGACAATGTCTTTGTTACTTTTTTCTCGTTGCTGAGACAAAATACCCAATCCCCAAAATGAAGGAAGGAAAGGTTTATTTAGCTTACAGTTTGTGGAGCTTTCAGTCCACACTTGGCTGGTTCTGAGACAGATTGGCACGTAGCAGAGGGCAAATGTTCTCTGCAGAAGAACACAGCAAAAACAACGAGCAAAAGGGAGGAATGGTGGGCAAGCAGCCACTTTCTACCTCCCTTACATTGTAAACAGGCTGCCCCCACCCAGGGGTCCTGCAGCACTCACAGAATCTCCATTCCCTCCTCTTCCCCAGGCTCAGGATGTGTACAAAGTCAGCACCCTGGCTTCCTGCTAAGTGACTCACTCAAACCTCTAGACTCCCTAAGTTGACACAATGTATCAACCATAGTAGACAACGATGGAGAATTTTCAATTGTTTAATCTTAAAAACTCCAGCTTGGTGAAACATGAAAATTCTAAGCAGGGCAAACACCTACACTTGAATTCTGTGTCAGTCAGGGGTCTCCAGAGAAACTGAGCAGTGAGACATTAGATAGACAGACAGACAGACAGACAGACAGATAGGGATGGCATGTACACAGAGGCTTACAAGATGCAGCAAGAACAGTTCTAAGAGAGAAGTCTATCCTGAAGAAAGCCTAAATTAAGAATGAAGAATGGTATCAAATAAACAGATTTTATACCTCGAAGAACCAGAGGGAGAACAAACCAAGACCATTTTATCAGTGGAAAGAAAACAATAAAATCAGAAGAAAAAAAAAAGAAATGGTAACCAGGAAAGCAATAAAAAACAAAACTAATGAAACTAAGAATTGTTTCCTTAATAGAACAAAATTGAGAAATATGAAGCTAGATTAAGAAAAAAAGAGAAAAGACTCAAATAAAATTATAAGTGAAAGACAAGACAGTATAGCTGAGATCACAGAAACACAAAAGGTCATAGGAAATTATGAGCAATTATAAGTCAACAAATTTCATAATCTAGAAGAAATAAATTCCCAGAAACATACAACCTACCAAGACTGAATTGTGAAGAAATACTGTAAATCTGAACAGATCAATGAGTAAAGAGATTTAATTAGTAATCAAGAATATCCCAACAAAGAAAAACCTAAGACTTTATGGTTTCATTTGTGAATTTGAACCAGGCATTTAAAGAACAATTCATGATAATTTTTCTCAAACTCTTCCCAAAATCTAAAGAGCAGGAAAAACTTCCAAACTCACTTTGTGAGGCCACTTTTAGCCTGAAACCAAGTCATACAAAGAACACTGCAAGAAAGTAAAATTTCTTTCAGGCCAATGTTTTTGAAGGACATAGGTACAAATAAAACAAACAAACAAACAAAAAACCCAAACAAAGAAAAAGAACCCAAAATGAATAAAAACCCAGATTTTAACAGTACATTAAAAAATCATCTAGCATAATCCAATGAGATTTATCTCAGGAATATAGGGGTGTTTTAATGTATGGAAATTTATAAGTGTGGTATAGTACATTAACAGAATAAATGATGAAAAACTATATCACAGTCTTAGATGTAATGGATCCAAAATTTTTTTTGAGAAAATTCAATATCTTTTTATAATAAAAGCTCTCAACAAACTAAGCATAGAAGGAAACTCCCTCAACACAATAAAAACCATAAATGACAAACTCAGAACTAGTATCATTCTTCAATGGTAAAAAGTAGAAAAACTTTCCTCTAAGAGCAAGATCAAGGCAAGGATGACCAATCTTACCACTTTGATTTTATGGAATACCGGGAGTTCTATCCAGAATGAGAAAGAGAAAGACATTCTTGTAAAAAATTAATTCCATTTACAGTTGACATAATATTATATCCCCAAAATGCTAACAATTCCAAAAAAATCATTAAAGTAAAAGTTTAGTAAATTTGCAGAATCTAAAGTCAACCTAAAAAGTCAGTTGAATTCCTATTCATTAATAGCTAACTACTCAAAAGGAGAATTAAGAAGAACAATCCCATTTACAATACCACTAAAAACACTTGGGAATAAATTTAACTAAGGAGGTGAGAGACCCATATATGGAAAATCATAAAAGACTTATGAAAGGAATTGAAGAGGAAACATAAATAAAAGATATTGTATGTTCATTTTTCTGAAAAGGTAAAATTGTTAAAATATCTATTTTACCTACAATCTATAGAGATTTGGTGGAATACCCATCAAAGTTTCAAAATTTTCCACAGAAATAAGAAAAATTCGTAAAACTGACGTGAAATTATATAAAAACATATAATAGACAATATAGTCTTTCATGTGAAGAAAAAAAGTTAGTGGCGTTGTACTACTTGGCAATCACGTATGTATGCTAAGTACAAAAGCAAACAGATAGATGAACTGAAGGCACCTTAAAACCTTAAACCTTAAACCTTAAAACCTAGAAATAAACCCACAATGGTAATACACAATAGGAAATATCAATCTCTTCAATAAGTGGTTCCGGAAAAATTAGATATGCACAGGCAGAAGAATAAAATTGGAGCCTTGTCTCACACCATGCACAAAAAATCAATTCAGATGAATTAAAGACTTAAACATAAGATGTAAATTTGTAAGAATATCAGAAGATAAAACTTACTGTCATTGGTCTATGCAGTGGTTTTTTACATAGGACCTTAAATTAAGAGGCCACAAAGTCAAAAATAGACAAATGGGATCACAACAAACTAAATTTTTTTTTTTTTACAGAAAAAGAAACGACCTGTGCAATGGGGGAAAATATTTGCAAGCCATACATACATCTGATAAGGGAGTAATATCCTGAGTATTTATGGAACAGGAAAACTCAGTGAGAAGTAAACAACTCAAATTTAAAATCAGTATTTGATTTGTGATAATATGGATGAACTTGGAGACCATTATAATAAGTGAAATAAAACAAGCATAGAAAGCCAAATGTCACATAATCTCCCTCATATGTGGGAAGATAGAAGGGTTAAATTCACAGAAGCAGAAGGTTGGGTGGTGGTTGTCAGGGACCAAGGACACGGGGGAAATGGAGATGCTGGTCCGAGGACAGAAACTTTTAGTCCTCCTGTGAGGTGATTTCTGGAGACCTCTTGTACAGCACTGTGACTGTTGTTAATAGAGTGCTATTAGTCTTGTACTCTTGGAATTTGCTGAGGCAGTAAGTAGATTTTAAATGTTTTCAGTACATGCACACAAAGGGAGCTATATGAGGAGATGGCTGTGTTCATTAGTTTGGTAATAATTTCACACTGTATTCATATAGTAAAACAACATGCGACATTCTTAAATAGATACAAAATTATTTTGTCAGTTATATTTTAATAAAACTGGAAAAATAACTTCATAAATGTATCATAAGTTGGACAAGAATTACCTCAAAAATCATTAGTTGGTGAAAACAAAAATGAGACGGTGTTTTTACCCTGCACTAGATGGGAAAAATTTTTAAATGTTCTTCAGAAGAAAAATAGATAAATGCGATCGAACCACATGGGGAAGTAAACATATTAGCACTGTGTAAAAGTTGCAGAATAATAAATACCTCTTATCTATAGTTTCATATTTCCAGAATATTATCAACTGTGGTTTAGATATATGCTCATGTTGTAAAACTATAAGGCCATGTGAGAAAAAGATGAACACTGAATTTTAGACACAGGATGAAGGCCAGGAGGTTGAAAAAGATTGAGAAAAAAGTAATTATAATTTTCACGGTATCAGTACTTTATTATATCTTGAAGTGGGTGAGAGCTGCATAAATATTTGTTACAATTAGCAATACATTTGTGGTGCTGACATCTACGTACGCACCTATGTGTGTGCGCATGTGTGTGTTTCATTGTGCCCTTTCCCGAAGGTCCTATCAGTCTAGTAGAGCCCAGAAATCTGAAATTTTAATGAATAAACATAAGCCAAGGCAAGGGAGAGGCTGAGGACACACATGCAGCTACATTGTTGGGACCTTCTCACCAAGTAGAAGACAGAACACTAATAAAGACCAGGGAGACCTGAGTAGCATAACAGAAACAAAGACAGAGCTCTGTGTGTGGGTCAAGCTGGGGACAGAGTTTAGACTTATTTATTTATTTGCTGAAGATTCTGTCCAAGATTACTTTTGTGCCAGCTACTAAACAGAATCCTGGGAAGACAGCCTCCAATGAAACGAACAGTCTTCAGCCCGCAGTTCCATTCTTACGCCAGCAATTATTCAACCAGATAAGACGGGGAGTGGCCTCTGCTGTAAAGAACAATCTCCAAACATAACAAAAATGTTTCTTCCTTCCTTAGGCAAGCACTGTAATCATTGGTTCATGAATGTGTGTCTGACATGGGACACCGGTTACGGTGGTAGGCAACAGGCTCTGGGGTCCTGGATACTTCCGTCCTCAGCAATGCAGGCTGGTATGGGGCAGAGGGGACCATCATTATAGGCTGGTGGGGGGGGCGAAGGAAGTGCCAGACTAACCGCACAGCCACCTAGCTTGCCTGTTTTACTTCCTGTTGATATAAGAAAATTCAGGAGGAGCATGGCAAGTTATCTGGATACTTGATTGCCATGCTTCAAAATAAGGATACATGTGTACAAGGATACTTATATATGTAATTTATATATTAAACTTATTATCTATAATAAATTTTGTTGTTTTTAAATAAGTTACTATTATATATAGTAAGTTTTAGAAAGTTGCAAGTTTTTGCCACCTGAGTAACACTGATTATGAAGTCTTTAAAAACCCCTATAATTCTGGGATACATTAATGTGTTGCTTGCATACTTTTACTTTTAAAAGTTCTTCTTTAAAGAATGAGTAATTTTTAAATCAACATGAAATGTAGAAAGTTTTTGATCTTGTTACAAATCTTGCTTTACACACTTTCTATTCTTTCTGACATATTAGTTATATAAAACTTGGAAGATTCATACAATTTTAAAGAAAAAACACTGTAAAGCTACAACCCAGAGAAAAGTTATTTGTATATTTCCTTTGTATTCTTTGATAAAATAATCATGAATTTTAAAAATTTATTTATGTAATTAATTTTTTAAAATGGACATTATTTTTCTGTGTACATGGGAATGGAACTCAGGGTCTTCATCCTGAACTACATCTTGTCTTTGTTTTAATTTTGAGACAGAGCCTCAAAAGGTTGTTAAATTGCCTTGAATATAGGGCTTGAATTTTCAATCTTCTTTCAACTTTTGACCCTCCTCGGCCTCTTGGAATTCTGGGATTACGAGTGTGCTACCACACTTGGACCAAGCCCTGGACTTCGCTGCTTTGAAACTCACCGAGTTTTGTCTTGGCACTTGTCATTTGTCTGGCACTGAACACTCACGCTAGAACTTGTTGGTGTCCCTTGCCTCGTGATTCCCTACCCTTCGTAGTCCAAACTGTTTGGCACTCGTGGTGTTTTGAACTCATTGCACTTCCTACAACAATTAAAAATGAATATCTTAAAACAAATATCATCTTCAATCATAAAGTAAACATGGGCTTCCAGCTGAAGATGGCAGGGTCAGCACAGGGATTTGTCTCCACTTCCTTGTGCCCAGGGTCACTTTAGTTTGCAGCCACAAACAGGGCAGCAGGTGTCCACAGTGTTCGCAGTGCCTTCTTACAATGACTTTACTCCATTGGCGTAGCACTGTGAAGTGAGTACTGTTATCCACCGTTTTGTGGATAAGGAGACTGAGATAGGATCCCATTGCTAGTTAGTTAGTGGAGGAACCAATGCCTGAACTCGGGTAATCTGGCTCAAGTCTGTGCTCAAAATGATAAAGTAATGTTTTTTAATGTAATGGACGAATGAATCCTCAGTCTTGAAAATAATGAAAGGGGCCACCAGCCTATGAGGAAGTTCAGCATATTTCCTGGACAGAAGACAAATGAGCCCCAAAGTGGATAGAGGCCCAGAGGATGTGCTGAGTCCTGAGCAGGGGCTCCCTAACTATCAGGCAGGATTTGGCTGCATGCTGAGTGTCTATGTGGCCAGGCTGAGTTGTGGGATAGGCACAGAGAGGAGGGGATGGGTTGAAAGTGTGACAGTGGCAGTGCAGACTGGCTCTTTCCTGCCTCTGATCTCTCATCCCAGTGAAAGCAGAGGGCATGTGGCTCAAATCTGACAATGGGTAGGGACACACAGATTCTGTCTCTGCACAGCTTAGACTGTCCAGGAGAGCATCAGGGCAGCTGGCATCCAACAGCCCAGGAGAGTCCTTTTTACCACATTTTACAGCGGAGACAGTTTGGTTAAGTTACCTCAGCTGACCTCCAAACTTGTGGTCCTCCTGCCTCGGTCTCCCTAGGAGCTAGGGTTACAAGTGTGTGCTATGATCCCTCTTCTATGCTTTGATTCTGATGTGTGGCTTCTGGTAGCATAACATGAGATCACAAAACATTCTCCTTGCCTTTGAATCATTCCCTTTCTAATAATTTTCTGTCAGTCTACTTTAAGGTTCATATTTCTTCTACCACGACTATTATTTCAGGGTCGAGAACATGACAAAAATATTTGTTTTCTAATCTGTGCCCCAAATAGCGAAATATGTAAGGTGCAAAAGCAAACTGTCTCCAGGACCACAGATATCAAAGATCCCCAAGGGCCAAGATGAGAGGCAAGTATCTCACAAGAGAAGGAACCATCCTCGTAGAAGAACAGACACACAGAAGGGCACAGACCACACACAGGTTCAGAAAGCTTAGGGGCCAATGGCATGCTATGTGCCTAGCTAGGGAAGTGGTACTGTGACCAGGGTACAGAATCGCACAATCCTAGGGATCCTCTGGAGAGGTCAGAGAGTGGGCTCAACACACAGACCCAGGGTAGAATTTCCAGCCTGTGCCATTGTAACCATTTGACTCGGGGAAGTTATCTGGCCCCTCTGTCTTAATTTCTGTATGTGTAAAAGAGAGCCTGTGCCCATCTTGTGAAGCTTCTATGTGACTTACTAGAGTTACTGCACGTGAGTTACCGCACATGAAGGTAGAATTTGGCACATACCAGGTGTTTAATGAAGACAGAGCTACCACCCTCATCTCCGCTGTCGCCATCATGACACCATCATCAGAATCAGTGTCATCAAACCATCACCATCTTCTCTGTCACCGCCACCACCATCGTCCCTATGATAGTGATTACCCTCCCCACTGCCAGCGTCGCCATCATCACAACCCTGGTCATCAGCACCACTGCCATCGTAATGTCATAGCCACCACCATCACCCTCACTGTCTCCAACGTCACCGTGGTCACCGTCACCACATCACTGTCATCATCACCACCATTCACGGGGTAGCTCTTCAGTGAAGTTATTAAGAAACAATAAATTGGTGGCTGAAGAGTCTAAAATATTAGTCAGACCTCCAATACACTCCTGTTGGATGCTGCTTTTACACACCTCTTATTGATACACTCACGGAGTTAATTGTGGCACTTTTCGTTGCACTTTCTTGAAATTCTTACTCCTCCAAGTACTCCTTGGAGGAGTAATATCTAGAATATATAAAGAAATAAAAATAGATCCCCCTAAAAAGACCCAATCAAAAATGGGCAACTGAAATGAATAGTCACTTCACAGAATAATAAATACTAATGGCCAATAAATACATGAAAAATTGTTCAACACCACTGGCCATTAGAGAGATGCAAATTAAAACACCACAATTTCATCTTACTCCAGAAGAATGACAATCATCAAGAAATCAAATAATAACAAATGCTGGCAAGGCTGTGGGGGAAAAAGGATCCCTTCTGTATTGTTGGTAGGAATGCAAGCTGGTGCTGTGGAAATCAGCAGGGAGAGTCCTCAGAAACTAAAACTGAAACTAAAAATTCTATCCAACTCAGTTATTCTCCTACTAGGCATCTTCCTGAAATAGTTAAAGACATTATATTATAGTAATAGATGCTTACCAGTATTTATAGCAGCACAGTTCATTATAGCTAAATCTTGGCAGCAGATGAATGGATGAAGAAAATTTTCTATTTATACATAAATGGAATACTATGACTTGGCTAAAAAGAGGGACAAGACATTTGTAGGAAAATTGATATACCCTGAAAGCCTAATGTTAAGAGAAAATCAGATCCATAAGGATAAATAGTACATGATGTCTCTCAGATGAGAAATCTAAACTACAAGAGGAAAAGCAAGGAAATCAGGAGATAAAGCTTTCGTAAATTGGAAGCAGACCAAGAGGTGGAGGGTGTGGGGGAAGGAGACAAAAGGGGAATTGAGATGTGCTAGACACGTGCACCAACTCTGAGTCTCAAGCATGAACTCAAAAAAATGAAAATGGAGGAAGAGGACCTGGAGATGGAGGGACGAGAGGAGGGAAGAGAGTAAAAGGAACGAAGCTGTGTGAAATTCGTGGACCTGCTCCCTAAAGTGAGTGTAAACACTACTGCAAAAACGTGCTCATAAAAAATTAAAATGATAAGCATTTTTAAACAAGAAGTGATATGTATGTACTACTTTCCTAGGATGAATGTGATTATGAAGTATCACAAACATACTAACAAAGAGAAAAAATAATTCCTGTTGGTGTATGCAAAACATTTCCTCTTCTGAATCCTGCCTTTTAACACTCACTTTCATCTTAGCCAGTTTCCTCATTAATGGAACACAACACCCAATACAGATAATTTAGAGTAGGATGGGCTTAATTTAGTTAAAGGTGTGGTTCAGTCCATGGCCACTCGGCTCCGAAGCAGGCCTCTCACGGCGCAAGGAGGAGGCTGAGCAGAGCTGCTTAGGGTGTGGCCGGAGGAAGATGGAGCGGGGGACAGTGCCAGAGAGGACAGGGCTGGGAGACCAGGCCTGGTACCCAAGGCCACACCTCCATGGACCAACCAGACACACCCAGAAGTGTGCTCTGGTAATTCCCTGGATGTTTTTTAAACTGATGCACTTGACACAAGTAAGGTTGACTATTCCACCATTTCTGCTACCAAATAGACCAAGAGAAATACCTTCTATTGAATGTCCATTCTTCCAATTCAAATCCTACCTGATTCTTTCCTTAGCACTCACTAGCCACTCAGTGCCCGAAGCTACACAGGATAATATTTCTCTTATGTACTTTGTGTGCCAAAGACACAGACAATGACCATGATGAGTTGTATTTATTTGGAGAGTTTCTAATGTGAGGCTGGGTCCTGGTCCTCCCAGACCTCTGGGAATGAATGTCTCTGGGTGAGATTTAAACAGGGGGCACCTGGTGCCCCGGCACACCTGGGGTGGGTGGTCAGAGTCTCATGGAGGTGTGGAGCACAGTGGAGAGACAGGTCTGAGGAGGAAGAGGGGGGTGAGTGAACCCTCGCTCCACAGGAGTGTGAAAGGTTGGAGACCAAGGAAACACAGGAAGAGAGGAATATTATAGAGACCCACGCAAGGACTTCAGGTAATTAGCAGGTAAAACTGAAGTGGTCAAGCGTTAGCAAGCTGAAAGTGCAGAAGTTTTTAGTTAGAATAATTTGTGTGGACTCCCTGAATGGTGTTAGCTGAGAGAGGCAGAAGCTGGGCTCGAGTGTCTGGGGACAGCTGTGAAAGTACCCTCACGGGCGTCCCTGCAGCTATAGATAGGGTCAGTGCGGCCAGGATGGTCTGGAAGGCAGCGTGGCTGCCACCTCCCCGCTGTCATTCCACAGGCCAGACATACAGTAAACCTTGGGGTGGAGACCTTATTCTTTCCTTCCCAGCACACAGGACGGCGAGGACGGTGGACTCCTACACGGGGCCACGCCTGTAGTTACTAACACACAGACACAAAGTGACTTTCGTGCTCAAGGCATGGCCATTTTGCTCCCACTTCTGACCTGTCTGGAGAATTTTCCCTTTTCTGAGGCAGTCTCCTTTTCAATTAAACTTCTCTTACAATGTACTTGTGCCCACTTCCCAGAAGAAAAAGTGGATATGGCAAGTACTAGCTCTCCACAGGACCTGAGATTGGAAGGAGGATCCAAGTCATGAACCTGTGCTTTGCTGACAGTGACCTGGATTCCCACGAAAAGCAGTACTTCTAAGGAAATTGCCTGGTGGCAATTATTACTTCATGCTAATAGGGTCCCTGACTCCCACCATATTGTAAAATGATAATTACAAGTTATCAACTTGGAAGTGCCTAATTAGACTTACTTAGACGATTTGTAACATAAACAGTTGCCCCGGGGGACATCAGGTCTTTGAAGTGATCCCACAGTGGGGCCCTGCAGAACAAGTGTCTCTTTATCCATGCCGTTCTGCCATCACACACAACTGTAACTACCAGAAACACTCTTCTCCTTAAACACTGCACAAAACACAGGGTGTCTTGTTCTCCTTATCAAATAGGCTTTGAAGCTGTTCTTTACCTAGTAATTTGGAAAATGGCTGATAAGCAGTGATTTAGACCAGCAATGACAGGGTTTTGAGTTCTGGATGGCTGTCAAGCGAAACATGGGGTGAGGGAACAGACCAGAGCAGAGGAGAGGAGAGGAGTGGGGAGGGGAGAGGAGGATCACAGTAGCTGTCGCCTCAGCATGTCACACAGCTTAGGACAGGCCAGCTCATCCTACAGTTGTCAGAAAGCAGTGGACATGCATGTTGAGGTGTCTGGAACACATTTGTCAGCATTTCTCTGTCACTGATTTCCGGTGAGTGCATGGAGCAGACTGACTATCCACAATGCAAGCGCCTGTCATGGACAAGTGAGACCTTTCTAGACACGTGCACACACTCAGAGTCCTCAGGAAATCCCTTACTGAAGGCAGCCCAAGTGGCTCAAGCAACACTTGATAAATTAGGCTCTTGAGAAACACAAATTTCTTTTTCAAGTTTATTTTTATTAGTGTATGTTTCAGTGCATAATGTACACCTTCTTAGGGAGGAGGTACATGTACCAAACATAACTGAGTTCTTTTTATTCTCCTCCTTCCCTCCTCTGCCCTCTCCAGATCACCTTTCTATTTGCAAAGGATTGACCTCCCTATGTCCTACTGTCTACAGTGGCATCTCAGTTTATGAAGTCAATTCTTTCCAACATTTTGGTCACAGACCAAACTGGACAAGAACCAAATCCAGTTTCCCCACGAGGTCAACACTGAACCTACCCACTGAATTTGATTCGGTTCACGCCTAACCGTTCGCAATGGGCAGAGGGCTGGAGATAGCAGAGCTTACTGAGTGAGCTCCAAGTTGACGAGCCCTGCTAGTGTTTGTTTTGCTGTGAAGTGAACTTTGTTTCTACCCTGTTTTCCGTTAGGATGTAGACCTATTTTCCCGTTAATCCTTCTGCTTGTTACTTTGTAGGAGGTGTGGTATGCGGTGCAGTCATGCCCCCGTTTTGCCCTATGACTTTTGTTTGTGATATATTTTCTACTAAATACATTTTAAAGTTGGCTATTTCAATTTACCTTTATGGCTTTTGGCTTTCAGATATAGTTAAAAGGCCATTTCTAAGTTGAATTTATGAGACAAATTTCATGTTTTGCTAGTATTTTTGTAGCTTCTTTTTAAATTTTCTTCACTTATATTCTTTCTTCATTTGGATTTGTCCAGAGAAACAGCAGGAAGTATTGACTATCTTTCCAAGTACATCAGTATTTTCCAGGAGCACTTACTGCAGCATTGGTTCAAACCATCCTGCTTTCCTGTATGCTAGGGTCTGTTTCTGAGTCTGCTCTGTTGTACTGATTTGCAGGTCTTGTTGTATATCTTCAGGGTCTTGCTTTAATTACAGAGTGTTTATAACATGTTTTAATCTCTGCTGATCAATTTTTAATTTATTTAATCTTATGACCTGTAGGATCACCTTGCCTAATTCAAAATAACTTCCATGTTTTTATTAGAATGACAACAAAATTAATCGAGAATTGAGGACTTTACAATGTGCACTTTTTAAACACCATGCACTCGGTTTTATTTCTTTTTTTTTCTTTTAGTAAATCCTCACAGAATTTAAAACCTATTCCAGAACCTTCAAAAATGAATCTATAAAAAATGGCAGGAAATGGAGGCCAATGGGCCAAGTATCCAGGCCCCTTGGATGCTGACGAGCTCCTTAGCAGAACTCTTATTCAGAATAGTAGGTGGAAAGTCAGGATTGAGGCTAAATTATGTGGAATTTTGTTTGAAATTAAAATCTAAAAATTACCATGAACCAAATATCCTAAAATTAGAGGTTTTATTTTCCTGACTTGTTTTCTTTCTTTCTTTCTTTCTTTCTTTCTTTCTTTCTTTCTTTCTTTCTTTCTTTCTTTCTTTCTCCTTTCCCCTTCCATCCTTTCCTTTCCTTTCCTTTCCTTCCC